>JAVTVY010030834.1:0-11919 GCA_036873755.1 Hanleya hanleyi | reverse complement strand
GAAATGGCCCCCCTAATTATTTTTCTTACCCTTTGAGCTAGGGAGCTGAAACTTATAACACTATAGCCTTGGGTCAAGCTCTACCAGAAACTGTAAAAAAAAATCCAATATGGCCGCTTTGATGACGTCACAGTGACGTCATTTTCAAAAACGCATTTTTTTGTAGATTTTTCGGTCAGATTTTCCGAATTTTTTATTTTTGCAATTTCTCCACAAAAACTGCATGAAAAGTTAGCAAATATTAATGTGATATGAAATGAAATAGTTTTTGCCCACTTTTCATCGCGGAAAAGTAGAAATTTCGAAGAAATATGACAAAACATCACTTTTCTGGTACCCAACGTGACCGCCATCTTGAATTTACTCATGATCCTCGGTTCGGGGGGTTATGCAAATAGGCTCAAAATGACCCCAATAAGATAAACTATGAAGTCACGGAGTTTCAGCTCTCCATTTTTTTGCCATTCCGGAGATAGTGCAGAAAGTTTGGTAGGGGGGGGGGGGGGGCATAATGGCCCCCATGGCCAGATAGGGCTAATCTGGTCAACAATCATTGATGCCATCATTCGCTGTTTAGACTTGTCAAGTTGGATAGGGTGTATTTCTCATTGCATGGTTAGTTTGGGTTACCATTTTAAGCTTTCAGTACAGAGGCATTCCGATCATGGGTTCATGTCGGATCATATTGTTACTGGGGCTTTGAATTGTGTTATACAAGAGAAATGCTTTCAGAGTGTTTTCTAACTATAGCAGTAGCTAATTATGTTGATTTTTTGCGAGGAACTCAATACTCTAGGTAACAATCATTAATGGTCATGGGTTCATGCCATTAATCGCTATTAGCCTTGTCAATAATGAACAAATTTGATCTTTTCATTTTGTGCAAGGATCAATTGAAAATGCCGTCACAGTTTATAGAAAAGGGATAGCATCAAGTCATGTGTTATTTTTCGTGTTACACTTCTCATTCTGGAAGTTTTCCACATTTGGCGTGGGATTGATTGTTCAAGGACGACAAATTTCTCTATTGTTCCAAAGATGACCCAATGACCTCAAAATCAATACTAGGCTGAGAGCTTTTCCCTAATTTGGACTGAATTGGATGAATAGTTTGAAAATTATCGCGTTAACAAATAAAAAAGGTAAGGCACATGCACACAGACGTCGATTCTATATCCCTTGATCGGGGTCTGAAGGGCTATATCCCTTGATCGGGGTATGACGGGAAGTTGTTGCTACATGTATGTTAACAATATTTTTCAAAATAATAAATTGTGTAATGCAATGAATAATTGATGCTCCTACTTGGAAAGCTCTGTGAATAGTGTATAATAGCTCTGTGAATAGTCGTATCACATACCTCTGAATATTCCTGCATATATTTATGGTCACACTTGATGACATCACAAAATTTCATTTGCATCAATTCTTTGAACATCCGATTTAGAATCTAGATCTAAATTTAGAATCCAATATAGTTGTTGTACTGTACTCTTATATTTTCCTAGGTTTACCAATTAAACCTTTTCTATAATTCCTATAGGAATCATTTGGTATTGTAATGGGGAAGGGGGGGGGGGGCTTGCATGTTGATGAGACAAATCAACCCAGGTCACATCATGCACATGTCCGCTTTTCATGGGGTCTAGCGGTACCGATAAAAAAATAAATGCTGACAATGTAGTTTAATTGAAGAAATCAACCCCGTTGTGAACAAATCATCGCCGTTAATTATAATAAGTACCCAACACCAGCTCTACCAAATCAGACTAGTTGATGGAATTTCTAGATGCAAGGCTTGTCACACGTAGATACATATAATAGCCTTTAGACACTAGTTATCTGTGTAGTTTTACCAGAAAACCTGCCAAATAAATTTGCAAGTAATGATATGATGTGAATTAGATAGTCGTGAGCAATCTTACTTTTCATTGGCATGGCATTTTGTCGTTTTGCCCGCGTTTATGCATGATCCTTTTCTCAAGGGCTTATGCAGAAAGGGCTCAATGACCCAAAGATGATAAGCTATGAAACGTCTTGATGTTTGCGCTATTCATTGTGAATATATGGTGGACGAGAGTTTGTAAGTAGAAGGGATGGAGGGGTTAAGATCTTGCACACGTAGGGTTAAAGTGAGTGAGTGAGTGCATATGATTTAACGTCGCTTTCAACTATATTTCAGTCATATCACGACGTTAGGTCCTATTCCTTTTCACATTCTGCAACCACACGGGTGGGGTCCTATTCCTTTTCACACCCGGGAACCCCCCATGTGCCTCAGTTAGTCGCCTCTTACGACATGCTCTCTGAGGAGCTGATGCGTATTCTTACCAAGACATGCGATGTGCACAACGACATCCCAGGTCAATCCCCGGAAGCCCCACGGGTTAAAGTGTCTGCCAATGGGTCCACTATGGTGTGTATGGTGCAATACCATACTGACATGACTAAGCTACAAATGTACGTGGGATATATCGAGCAAATAAAGAACTCGGAGAGCCTTCAACCAATCTAGCTGTCATATTGTGTGGTTTTATATTGTCATGGTTTATAGCAGATTGGTGAATAGAAATGTCAATACCATGATAAAGTAGGCCTGCTTGGCTGCTTCAACTTGGCAAACACCAAGTGATTGTGGATTGTAGCAATAATTCAAATTTTAACTATTGAAAGTTCAGTGGTTTATACGCCTGATGTGAATGTCTAGATTGATTAGGAAAGAAACAGCAGATTGTTGCAACACAACTCTAGAAGAATAAACTATGTTTTCCAGCACTAAAATATTTTCCTGCTAGTGTACTTATATCTACGATTTTAGGATGTGTAACTAAACAGCCAGGGCCCAAATTACAGAGTTAACGAAAATTCTAACTTAGTCAGATTATGAACCGCATATAAATAACTCTGATAACTGATGGTTATTTTACTACTTAATGTTTGTGAATCGAAATGTCACGAAAATGTGACGAGAGGGAAGATACGAAGCTGCGCATCAGAAAACCCCTCGGCTCTGGGCGCCAGCCATTCATAATGTATTCAATTTGAAGCAAGACTTCAGGAACACCAAGCAGTCAAGTGACAAATATACAGATTATGCCAAATTTTGCCATTAGAATTGGCCTCGAAAGTTTCCGTCCAAGCAGAGAAACCAGTATTCATTACATAAGTCTGTTGATGCAAATTTTACATCGAGCATTTGAAAATTATCAGAGATAGAGATCAATAATGATTTCACATAAATTAAAGATGGCCGCCCATCCTTCCCACCACTCAGAGAAACTGATGTGGTTATTCATTGCAAGTCTCTTGATATATGGATGCTGTATACCAAGTTTCATATAGAACACTGAAATGGTATCAAAGATATACATCATTAAAGATTTTGCATAAATTAAAGATGGCCACCAAGGTTTCCGCCCAATCAGAAAAACCAAAACTGTCTATTGATACATCGATGATGTATACCAAATTTTACATCGAGCACTTGAACGGTATCAGAGATATAGATCATTAATGATTTCGCATAAATTGAAGATGGCCGCCCATCCTTCCCGCCACTCAGAGGAACTGATGTGGTTATTCATTGCAAGTCTCTTGATACATCGATGCTGGATACCAAGTTTCATATAGAACACTGAAATGGTATCAAAGATATACATCATTAAAGATTTTGCATAAATTAAAGATGGCCACCAAGGTTTCCGCCCAATCAGAAACGCCAGAACTGTCATTTATCGTAAGTCTATTGATGCATCGATGATATATACCAAATTTTACATCGAGCACTCGAACAGTATCAGAGATGGAGATCATTAATGAATTCGCATACATTAAAGATGGCCGCCCATCCTTCCCGCCACTCACAGGAACTGGTGTGGTTATACATTGCAGGTCTCTTGATACATCGATTCTGTATACCAAGTTTCGTATAGAACACTTGAATGGTATCAGAGATATATATCATTAAAGATTTTGCATAAATTAAAGATGGCCACCGAGGTTTTCACCGAATCAGGGAAATTGGTTTGGTCATTCCTTTGAAGTTTCTTGATGCATAGATGATCTATACCAAGTTTCACACTGAACAGAGAAATGGTACCTAAGATACACAAGATTAATGATTTCGCATAAATTAAATATGGCCGACAAAGTTTCCAACCAATCAGGTCCAGATTTAATAGGGTTCTGGGTCATGAGCATATGGATGTGCAGTGCAAGTTTGGTGTGCCTAGGGTACGTCGTTCTAAAGATATCTTGGTAACAAGAAACCTGTGACGGTTTTGCATAAATTAAAGATGGCCGACAAAGTTTCAAACCAATCAGGTCCAGATTCAATAGGGTTCTGGGTCGAGAGCATACGGATGTGTACTGCAAGTTTGGTGTGCCTAGGGTAAGTCGTTCTAAAGATATCTTGGTAACGAGAAAGGTGTGACGGACAGACGGACAGACGGACGGACGGACGGACGGACGGACGTACATGACGACGCCAAATTTTGGCCGAGGGGTAAAAAACTGATCTTCTAATGCAAACATGTCAAGATTACCTTCAGAAGACTGGAGTGAGTAAGTAGGATTTAACGTCATTTTTGACATTTTTTTGTCAGTCATATAACAACGGTACGTACATGTGCCAGAACACGAGAGTGCTCACAGTTTCTATTATCCTGGACAATGATCAGCCCATCCAGTACAGCACCCGCTCTCCTATCCAGCTATTAACTGAGCTCAACATTTAGTTTGGGCCATAAGGGTTACATGTCAATTTACACAATAAACAAAAATGAAAGAAGTTCTTCAAAGACGAGTGTGACCTAAAAGTAATACCTCCATAATCGACCTTAATGTCTTGGCTTTGGTCCCTGTTAATTAATTGTTTGTTTCTCGTGACCTTGCCTGTAGAAATAGACTTGCTGACACATTTTACTGTTTTTGGGGGGTAATTTGAGGTGATCACATAACATTATTTGACGGAAAGAACTCCCAGCCATGAAAACTGCTGCTGGAGTTCATGTACCTTTATTGATATCTATTTATTGCAGAACTACATGACAGGTCATTTTTTTTTGTGCGAAAATCAATCTCAATAGTGATTTTGATGTGTAGGACGGCACAATTTTTTCAAATGTAATTTTGTCGAGTTGTCCTTTGTTGCTAATGTTACTTTTGTCCTTCAACATTAACAACAACACAAGCCTATACAGTTTAATACAGGATATGGAGAGACAGAATGTAACTTAAAATTCATAATTCAGGATGTTATTTACTTGTGGAATATTTGGCAAAACCCCGTTGGAACACATATGTTATTAACACTACTAATGTTGCTAATGTTACTTCCATCAAACTCGGCCTGTAACATATGACATATATGGAATTCAAAATCCGATTGAGGGTTCCCGACTCCAGCCTCGCTTTGGACACGGGCAGTTCATCATGTAAGGACATTTTCTGTCAAGAAAAGTAACAATATGTACTGGATAAGGCTTACAGGTAATAGCTAGACTTATTATTTTCAGCCACATAACAATGAGATGAGCAGCAGCGGCAGTTATTGAGCTAATCTACACTATTTATTATGATAGATAAATCAGATTGTAAACCCTGACTAAACATTTTTCTAACCAGTTCCATCAAGGTGACATTAGCAACAATGGGAATCAGTGGTAATTGTAATCACAGAATTCAGACTGGCCCTTCATAAAAAAAACTCCTGCGGTTTGTGATGAAATATATTTGTTTGTCTATACTACAGTAGATTTTCAAAACACCTAGATCATTTATTGTACATGTCGACTATTTTATTTCATTTTTTGGGGGAGTTAATCGTCTCCTTCAATGTGAAATCTGCCATATGCTTTCTTGTTCCACATGCCCGAGGCAATGGATAATAATTAGGCAGGCAGGAGTCCGAACTAAGCCACAGTATGCTAATCATCTATATATACCGCATGCTATTGACAGAGTTCAGAACTGAGGCAGTGTATGCTAATCAATATCCACCGCATATTATTGGCAGAGTTCAGAACTAAGGAATAGCATGCTAATCATCGGTCTCGGCCGCATCATATTGGCGAGATTCAGCTAGGTATACCCTAATTACAAGCTTCTAGTCCGTCATTCATAATTCAGCCGTCGTCCATTAGAAAATATATCCGCGTCCATAATCAAAAGACCTATTCCATAACAGTATTTGCACCAAATTCAAAAAGACAATCATAGTATTCAAAAAGACAATTATACCTCTAAGCCTGACTGAGCCATATTTGTGGCATATGGGCAGGTTTTGGTATGATCATGGAGTAGGCTCCATGGTATGATACATATTCATGTTATCAAGCCAATTTCTACGTTTTCATGTGGGAATGTAGAAATTCGCTTGATAAAATGAAGATGGGTATGATAGTGGTACCCACTCAAGCCATATCTGGAGCATGACTAATGTATGGACGGCGCATTCCAATAAAATATTTCCGGTATATACGTTCATGTATATACACTTGGTACACCTTTTCTAGACTGTGATCAATTAATAAACCATTAGTTTGCGAGTAAATGTAGTATCATGAGAGCCATCGATACGTTCTATAATAATTTTATAAATACATTATATCATGTATATGGGGCATCCATGTAGGTCCTACTTGGGTGATAAATCATATTTATATAATATACATTTACTTCTCTGTATGATAGTGCTCGTAGCTGATTGGATACACTGTAATGCATATAACATGTATAATAACAATCTGAATATGGTTGATATATCTGACCCCTTCAATGTTCAAAGAACTTATAAATATAGACACGAGACCTCACTGACCTCGAAAACATTTGAAATTCGAAATGGGTCGCAAAAGAGCGTTATTTATTGGCTGACCTATATAGTAGGCTAATACAAACACCATATTAAGAGGAAGGATGCCGCTAATAGAGGATGATGTCACTCTACTCACACAATCGACGTGTACATTCTGATTGGTTCGTCTCTCGTATGTAGGTGAAATCTACACCTCGGATTTTGGAACTGAAGGGGGTCAGATAAATCAAGGCAGGTTCGACGTGGGAACGTAGAAATTGGCTGGATAAAATAAAGATGCTGATTTCGAGATCATAATCATCCGTTTATATAAGATGGTCAGCGTGTACACCTCAGTGGGTTACGTCCTTTCGGTATCCATGCCAAAGAACAGTAATATTGCATTAATTTACAAATATTTATTTTCACAGATGTACGAACTAGTCTGACACAGTTTATCTGGAGAAGAGATTGGCTTTGAACGATGACATTTGCCGGGGCTGGGCAATAAGTTAATGAATTTCAGAAGAAAAAAAATAATTATAATAAATTACTCCTTATCATTCGAAATTTATTAAGTCACATAAAGTCGAGATTCAGAATTATCTTATCCGATCACGATGGGTGATAATACTCTGCAACTCCATGTGAAGCTGATCAACGATTTGAATGCTCTGATTGCCCCAGACACAGACGAATACAGAAGATTTGCCACTACTGCTGGACTGCATCTGGCACGAGGAGAAATATCAACCTGTAAACATTTGGTTGATCTGTTGAACAAACTAGAAACCAAGGCAATTATTAGTGTTGGGGAGTACACAGAACTGAAAAACATCCTTAGACAATCAAGTCTTGGTGAAGCACTGAATATGGTGTTGCAAGTGGAGAGTGCTAACACTGAGGGAGATACAAGCCAACCAACAGGTGAATATAATATTCTACATGCACTATGCTGGAGTTTAGCTAATCTCACAATAATTATAAATAAAATCACTGTCACAAATGCAACTCCATCGTCTATCACTTGTAAGTAATCAGGTATAGGCCTACAATGTGGCCAACTATCAATGTATATAGACGTTCGAGGCAGCCACCTTGGAAACCTTGCCGTTCCAGTCGAGATGAAACAGTATTTGTGTCGGTGATATTATTTATGCTTCTATAATTTGTTCTGCTTCGCGTGTAGTGATATTACTTTAGTGATGTCAGTAAAACAAGCCTGAGAATAAAGCACGGGACATTAACCTACCCCTTATTTCCAATGTGAGATATCTTTGAGATGTCAAATCCACATGTATTTTCTACTATTTTCTGTCTGTAAATTGTTTACTGTTAGCGCAAGTATCAAAATGAGCTCTTATTATAGCTCCTATTTTTAGACTTGTAAAATATTCAAGCGCGGGAAAGAGCATTGTGCCAGAAATTTAAAACTATCACGACATTTCAGGGTATTTCAGACCTCAACTGGTTAAGTGCTGCAGCACATCGCTACTCACCAGGGGGGATTCTCAACAGTCTCTTTATCCCATGATAACATTTAATACTTCAGCTTTCTCCGCCATTGTTTCAATGTCAGTGTTGTCTTACAGATCCGTGGATGACTTTAGACCTTCTCCAGTTTAATGATCTCATAGTAAATGCATTTACATGAAAGCAAATACATAAGCGATCAAGAAAGTAGTTGTCTTCTGGTAATTCATATCGCTGACTTTCACTCTGATGCCGATAAGATACTCACGAACATTGAAACACCAATGACGAATCCAGGCGAAGTGGAAGTATCATATGATTCTGACATAATGCTCGATCTATGTGTCTGACAAACAAACAACGTAGGGATATTATACATACATGTATATACACTTCCTCACTTCGGTTCTAATCTATGTCACTTCGGTTCTAATCTATGTCACTTCGGTTCTAATCTTGACAGATCCATCACTAGAGAGAAGTCGAACAATCTACATGCAGATCTGCTGCTATAGCTTTTGTCAAATGTGTGTACTTTACAAACATACAGAATTTCAGAATGATGTAATCACACAATAAGAAAAAAGAAACATATCCAAGAAATGAATATATTTTCGAGACAAATTGGCCCCGTAGTTGGCAATAACAGTTATACATGTGTTACCGGGATTTACATGTATATTATCAGGATATACATTATGTTACCAGGATATACATGTATGTTACCAGGATGTACATGTATATTATCAGGATATACATTATGTTACCAGGATATACATGTATGTTACCAGGATGTATATGTATGTTACCAGGATATACATGTATGTTATCAGGATGTACATGTATGTTACCAGGATGTATATGTATGTTACCAGGATATACACGAATGTTACCAGGATATACATGAATGTTTCCAGGATATACATGAATGTTATCAGGATATACATGTATGTTACCAGGCAGGGGTTTTTTTAGACAGTTTTTCATCGTGGTATTCCCGATGAAAACGAATTTGAATTGAGTTTTTGCGTTTTTTTTTCAAAATTGAGTTTTGAGCTAGAAATTCAGTTTACTGAGTTTTTTTCATAAAAGATTGAGTTTATGTAAGACCGGGGGCGAACGAAAATACCCCGATCACGGGAAAGTTTGATCGCGACCGAAAGTTTACAATGTACAAGGTTGTTGTTGTTCGTGTCACCTCCGTCTCTATGCCAATGAAAGTCCGTGAGAGCCCACTCTTCATGTCATCTCTGCCACTTCCCGGGTTTCCGTATGTTTGTTTTAGCTGCAGACACCGCGTCTTGTCAATGGGATATTCAGTGAAAATGAAACACACTCAGGAAGCTCTTACAGAGATTATTTTTCTGTTCGTTGACTGTCGTAACATTTTTTTTTAACAGAGTTGTCTCCCATCATATGACAACACTCGCTGTCGAGTACCGCCAGATATCTGTGGCAATGAACTGCTAGTTTTTCGATGAAGGGTTCCCCGACAATGATTTCAGCGCCATTTTTTTTTTATCTCAACACGTGGTTCCGCTTTACCAAAGTAAGCGAGAAAATCTCAACACGAACACAAATGAAACATATTTGTCGTACGCTGAAAATTTTTCAACTTCGTTGATCTGTTGGAACTCTATTTGAACCCGTATAATACCTGCCTCACGTTGACGCGAAGTGCCTGTGTTTTGTGGTGGAAAACCGGCAACATCATGACATGCAACCTCTGCCCTTGTTACGGTGAATTGAGAATTTATCGTTAAAGACTTCCAAACTAACGAATAAATTATTGTAATACACGAATACGAGGAATTTCTGTTAAAATAGTTCATCATGCTTTATTTCTGCCGCGAAGTTAACGCAGTTTTGCCCCTTCTGTGACAGTGTCGCTTGTTTTTCTGCCGTAATGAAGTCGGTTTGGAAGTATTGACACAAAATGGCATATTGAAAGGTGAGAATAAATTATATAAATTCAATGCACTTACAATGGAAACGAACTCTTGGTTCCGTGGTGTGTCGTTACAATTCATGCTACAAAATTCGGAGGGCTAAAATCAAAGGGGGGGGGGGATCATGAGATGTATATGTGATCGCAGTGCTCCCATCACCATTCAACGGAGGTCGTTCAATGAAAACAATGACCTTGGCTTAGGGGGAAAATAATAAAAAATAAAAATAAAACAAGAGCAAGTTGTTTTCTCAATTAGTTACATAATTTGGTTTTTACCTTTCTCCACCAAGCACAACAGTTTCAAAAATTTCGCCAATTTAATACAAGAATCTGTTTTTTCAAGATAAAAATTCATGATCTATTAGGGTTTGAAATTGAACTGTGGGGCCATCATCCATCATCTATTTCCAACCTCAACTTTGTTTGGCCCAGATTTCGTAAATTCCAGAGAGCAGCTGCCTATGCAGTTTTCACCAATCTTTCAAAATTTTGTGAAATTTTGATTCAGATAATTAGGACATCCGAATAGCTAAAGGATGACAAGATTAGTCCAAAAACTTGCGGTGTTGGGTGTCAGTTTCATCTAATTCAACCTACAACCAAATTGATTGCATAAGTGTCATTCCAGTGCAAAACTACACTGATGCCATTAGTGGCATCCAATTGGAAAATTTAAGAAAAACAAGCCAAGAATGACATGCCAAGCTTTGACACAACTTTTTTTTACATTCTACGATTAAAACAAAATAAAAATTGAGTTTTATCATTTTTTTGATGAAAAAGGCAAAAAAATTGAGTTTCATCATTTTTCAGATGAAAAACCCCAAAAATTGAGTTTAGTGACATTAATATGCGCGCCAACGGCGCGCAAAAAAATTGAGTTTTACAATATTTGAAATTGAGTAGATGAAAAATTTTTGTCTAAAAAAACCCCTGCCAGGATATATATGAATGTTACCAGGATATACATGAATGTTACCCGGATATACATGTATGTTACCAGGATGCACATATATGTTACCAGGGTATACATGTATGTTACCAGGATATACATGTATGTTACCAGGATGTATATGTATGTTACCAGGATATACACGAATGTTACCAGGATATACATGAATGTTTCCAGGATATACATGAATGTTATCAGGATATACATGTATGTTACCAGGATATATATGAATGTTACCACGATGTACATGAATGTTACCCGGATATACATGTATGTTACCAGGATGCACATATATGTTACCAGGGTATACATGTATGTTACCAGGATATACATGTATGTTACCAGGATGTATATGTATGTTACCAGGATATACACGAATGTTACCAGGATATACATGAATGTTTCCAGGATATACATGAATGTTATCAGGATATACATGTATGTTACCAGGATATATATGAATGTTACCACGATGTACATGAATGTTACCCGGATATACATGTATGTTACCAGGATGCACATATATGTTACCAGGGTATACATGTATGTTACCAGGATATACATGTATGTTACCAGGATGTATATGTATGTTACCAGGATATACACGAATGTTACCAGGATATACATGAATGTTTCCAGGATATACATGAATGTTATCAGGATATACATGTATGTTACCAGGATATATATGAATGTTACCACGATGTACATGAATGTTACCCGGATATACATGTATGTTACCAGGAT
>JAVTVY010030833.1:0-12738 GCA_036873755.1 Hanleya hanleyi | reverse complement strand
CATTTACAGCGCCATGAACGTTCAATTCATGGGCCACCCAAGCGTCCGTGCGAAGAATGTGGTCAACTCTTCAAACGACCCAGTCAGTTAAGACGGCATGAGCGTTTGATTCATGGTCCGTCACCACGGCATGAGGGGCAACTTTCCACTAAAGAGGCACCCAGGAGGGACAGACCCACTGAAGATGAACCCGGGGAGACGAATGCCACTGGTGATGCGATCACGGAGAGCCCGCCTATACCCACAGTTCAGAAGAGCCTAGATATCCAGCCGGTCCCTAGCATTACTGTTCCCAGTCATACGCCTGACAACAACGAACATTTTCTGAAAGATGCGGTGGATGTTCCCGGCGATCTCTTACAGGACGCCCATCCAGTGAGTGACATCTATCGGCGCCATTGGCCCATGATACGGCACTGTTTCCACCGTCATCGCCCTATTCAAGATATCTACAACTTCCGGCTGACTGGCCTCACCCGTCTACGCAACTACGTGGAAGCCATCTTCAATGCCCAAGCTACGTCCTTCAAATTAAATCTGGCGTTCGGTTATGTACTGCAGCATAAGGAGACAGATCAAGTCCGATACTTTTACCCGAGCAGTAACATCCGGGTATTTCACCAACCGTTTATCATTATTAGCCGGACATCGCTAAAGCCCGTGCTGGACCAAGTGGACCAATTGGATGTCTTGCAATGGGCCTATGAACAGCGCCCCAACACCAAGTGGGTCGTAGAGCGGGTGACCAATGTTACGTTCTTCGTGACCAAATTACGGAATCTTCCCATCGGGTGAATGTATTCACCCATGCACTGATAGATACTCAGAATGCACAAACAACTATCTGAGGATATGTTGCCTCAACGGTATCCTGGCCTGCCCGACGATGATTAGAATAAACGGTTCAGAGCGAACATGGCCGAAGATGGAACTTTCTGAAATGGAGACTTCTGATTGGACAAGAATACATCTAACGGACAGGAACGAATATGACAAATGCAAATGGTGGCCTCTGATTAGACAAGAGTCTTCTTGAATTGTAAATATACCCAACGCGGCTCCCCCAGCGCGGGTATGATGTAACATTGGGGAGAATAAACTATATGAAAAAACTTCTTGTTGTTGTTGTTCTCTCATGGCTCATCCTTGTAGTTGTTGTTGTACTCTCTCCGGTCTGTTAAGGCGTAGCGACGGACGTCACTGCATTTCGAAGAATGAGTGACAATTCCATGGAATATCTAGAAAATCAGAGCTTCTGAGCTATTTCACCAGGGCGTTGAATCATTGAGCTTGGTGTTGGCGGGCGTTGCTACAAGATGACACCTCCCACGACGCATTCGGACCAAGTATGGTTCATCTCTACCCCAAATACCTTCCTTCACTGCCCCAAAATGCCCACTTTCGCTACTACTCATACTGATGACGTCACCGATGACGTCACAGATGACGCGGACATCCCTCAAATCGGGATGTACACCCCGAGAGCTACAACATGATACTTCGCTAGACACATTCGGACCAAAGATGGTCCCTCTCTACCCCAAATACCTTCCTGTACTGCCCTAAAATGCCCACTTTCGCTACTACTCGTCCTGATGGCGTCACCGATGACGTCACAGGTGACGCGGACATCCCTCAAATCGGGATGTACACCCCGAGAGCTACAACATGACACTTCCCTAGACACATTCGGACCAAAGATGTTCCCTCTCTACCCCAAATACCTTCCTTCACTGCCCCAAAATGCCCACTTTCGCTACTACTCGTACTGATGACGTCACCGATGACGTCACAGGTGACGTGGGCAGCCCTCAAATCGGAGTCTACACCCCGAGAGCTACAAGATGACACCTTCCAGGACGCATTCGGACCAAGGATGGTCCATCTCGACCCCAAATACCTTCCTGTACTGCCCCAAAATGGCCACTTTACTTACTACAACCAACTGCGCATGCGCAGATTGACGCGACTTGCACTTAAAAACACACCATTCTGACTCTAACCCACACAAGCTTCACTTTGACACCTTCCACGACCCATTCGGACCCATAGCGGTCCATCTCTACCCCAAACACACACCCACATACCACCCAAAATGCCCGCTTTCTATACTACGGCCAGACTGCGCATGCGCAGACTACTGAAAACGGGCGAACCATTAGTCCAGTCGGATGCTCCTCCACGAGAGCTTCAAAATAAGACCTCATATGACATCATAGGATCATTAGGGGCTCACCTAGACCCCAAAACGTCCACCCCGTATGGGCCTATACCCCCATAGCCATGCAGTATAGGCCTATGGGCCTACCCAGGCCTCGGTGAACTTTTCCAAAAATGTCACCGTTTCGCTCCGGGACCCTTCCCATCGTGTTCTAAATGACGAGACGTGAAAAACAAATCCAAACAGCCCATATCACAATGAACGTGTGTGAATTTCCAAGGTTGAACCTATACCCCCATATAGCCAGTATGGGACTATATGGGCTATATGGTACTTTTCCAAAAATTTCACCGTTGCGCTCCGAGACCCTTCCCATCGTGTTCTAAATGACTAGACGTGAAAAACAAATCCAACCAACCCATATCACAATGAACGTGTGTGAATTTCCCAGGTTGAACCTATACCCCCATATAGCCAGCCTATAGGCCTATATACAGGCCTACCCGGTACTTTTCCCAAAAATTTCACCGATTCGCTCCGGGACCCTTCCCATTGTCATTTTCTTGGCGAGACGAGAAAAACGAGACCCCACAAGCCATAGTAAAGCCCACACATTTTTTTGACCACCCCTCCCCCCATACAGGCATTTTCCCTTATATTGTATAATACAGACCCCTATTGTAGGGGTAAAGTCCGTGTTCCGCCTTTTTATATTTTCGGAAAACAATCCTAATTTTACATGCACCCACCCCATTGACTGGATAGGCAGGCCCCAATAAGCCCGGGAACCGATATTAGCCCTTTTGGGTAGAGTTGATAGGTGTTTTCCCCTATTTTAGGGGTAAAGTCCGTATTCCGCTTTTTATAGTTTCGGAAAAAAATCCTAATTTTACATGCACCCACCCCATTGACTTGATAGGCAGGTCCCAATAAGCCCGGGGACCGATATTAGCCCTTTTGGCTAGAGTTGATAGGAGTTTTCCCCTATTTTAGGGGGGAAGTCCGTGTTCCGCTTTTTATATTTTCGGGGAAAAATCCTAATTTTGCATGTACCCACCCCATTGACTGGATAGGCAGGCCCCAATAAGCCCGGGAACCGATATTAGCCCTTTTGGCTAGAGTTGATAGGTGTTTTCCCCTATTTTAGGGGTAAAGTCCGTATTCCGCTTTTGATAGTTTCGGGGAAAAAATCCTAATTTTACATGCACCCACCCCATTGACTTGATAGACAGGTCCCAATAAGCCCGGGGACCGATATTAGCCCTTTTGGCTAGAGTTGATAGGAGTTTTCCCCTATTTTAGGGGTGAAGTCCGTGTTCCGCTTTTTATATTTTCGGGGGAAAATCCTAATTTTACATGTACCCACCCCATTGACTTGATAGGCAGGCTCCGATAAGCCCGGGGACCGATATTAGCCCTTTTGGCTAGGGTTGATAGGGATTTTCCCCTATTTTAGGGGTAAAGTCCGTGTTCCGCCTTTTTATATTTTCGGGGGAAAATCCTAATTTTACATGCACCCACCCCATTGACTTGATAGGCAGGTCCCAATAAGCCCGGGGACCGATATTAGCCCTTTTGGCTAGGGTTGATAGGTGTTTTCTCCTATTTTAGGGGTAAAGTCCGTATTCCGCTTTTTATAGTTTCGGGAAAAAATCCTAATTTTACATGCACCCACCCATGACTGGATGCCCCTTCACGAATGCTTCACTTTGATACCTCACTCGACCCAATCGGACCATGCAGCGTATTTGAAGTCTGGGGACTACTTTTTCTCCGCGGAAGCTTTTTCCCGCGACCGCATCACCGCCAGACCGCATCACCGCGGAGGAATTCGAGGTGAAAGAGGGGGCGCCACCTGTTGGAACTATAGCGGCCTTGACCTCTACACGGCCTCAGAGGTCAAAGGCCGTAAATGGCCGTTTCCTATACTTTAACCTGGAAACAGCGCCCCCTGGTGGATGCAAGAGTTATCTCCCCCGGCAAAACGTAACTCGAGCCGTCCTTTCTATACTACTGCAGTCCCTGTGGAAACACTTAAAGGGTTATCTCAACACTTTACGCGTAAGTTTCAACACTTTAGTTTTAAGCGGGTACGTGCTCTCATTGGTGCCCCATCAATGTGCCCCATCAATGTCACTCTTTTATGGTAACCGTGCTGTATAATTTGCTTTTATGTATGTTTAACGCGATTACTCTAAACCCTCCCAAACACTGTAAACTGAGGTCAACAATTATTGAACGCCTAATTGTGTTCAAATTGTTAACTTTCATGTTCAATTTTGAACCATTCAAACCATTAACGCAGGTATTCAAATGCAGAACGCATTATGAGCACATGATATGTGTTCATCATTTTGACACACGCATTCAAAGTTTGAACAGTAGCATTCTAAACTCTAACAACTTGAACACGCGTATTCAATCTTGAACACTCTCAGAACACGTCGGTGTCCGATTTATTTACAGTGTACCAAACTTTCTACACTATATCTCCGAAACGACAAAACATTAGAATGACACTGTGTGGTTTTATAGCGTTTTATATTGGGGTCATTTTGTCCCTATTAGAAAAAGATCATGCATGGCGGTTATGTGGGATACCAGAAAAGTGGTGTTTTATCTTTTTCTTCGAGATTTCTGCTTTTCTGCGGATAAAAGAGTGCATGAACTATTTTATTTCATATCAGATAATTCTTTCCTAATTTACTATGTTGTTTACTTCAGATACATATTAAAAAGTAAAAGAACATCTGACGGAAAAATCGACAAAAAAAATCGTATTTAGAATATGACATAACTCTGAAGTCTTCAAAGGGGCTATCTTGCAATTGTTTTCTTTTTGCACTTGATTTAAATAGTATTTTATTTACATTCACAATTAGTGGGGAGCACATTAAGGCAAGCTTAATATTGTGTCTCCCACATACAGCAAAAAAGTACAAGAATGAATTTAGTTTAACAGTATAACATACATTATGATCGGCTCGGAGAAGTAAGTATTGGGAAAAAGGTGAAAGTAATAATAAAGGAAAAAAAGAAAGAAAAAAAAGAAAAAAGAAGAAGAAAGAAATCTAAATAAACAAATAATAATAATTAAAAAAAAAGTACATACATATATCTGTATTACGAAGAGACTCGGGGTGTCACTGGATAGTTTGACTTCTCCGTCGGGTCGCCTATCGTGAATCACAATATCATTTAAACAAGTTCGCGGATCCAAAATATATTTTGTTCAGATTTGTCCTAATCAAGGCGTTTACTTTCTGTGATGTAGGTTCCTAAAAATTTCTGAATTTTAATATTTATATTTGCGTTCTTGTCGTGATCGCCAAATAACAAACGTTTTGGTGTTGGGATTTCGTGACCTTTGAAAATTGTAAACAAATTGTTGAGTAAATGAGTCCTTGGGTTATGAAATTTTGGGCAATGAAAGAAGAAATGGTCTACTGTTTCGTCAGGATACCCACAGTTATATTTTGTAGTATCTGAAAGAAAATTTTGCACTTTCTAGCAGAGCCTGATCCAAGATAGATTGTGGGAAGTTTTACTCCTTTCTTTTTGTCGATGGATATTTCCGAGTTACGGTTAGATCTGTGTGAAGACAAGATTATGTCGAATTCCATGCCTCAGACAGCCCTATCCGTCTTTTATCCTTGTTCCTTGAGATATGTCGCCTTTGCGACTCAGTAGTATACAGCCCGCATTTCGAGTAACATTGACCTAACAAATTTGCATATTGTGGCGGTCACGTAGCGGAGGTCAAAGGTCATTGAGTGCACTTGAGCATGTACTGACCTGTATCCTCTCATCCCGTCCATCATCTGACCTAGGATCATGTTCAGACATGTTAGCGGATTCCTCCGCGGTGATGCGGTTTGGCGGTGATGCGGTCCGCCTCCGCGGACAGAAAGTAGTCCCAAATACGTGGGTTTTCGTGAGAAACCTGTATCCTCTCATCCCGTCCATCATCTGACCTTGGATCATGTTTAGACATGTTAGGGGATTCTTCCATCATGCGGAGGTCACGTGAACAGCAATGCATGTACTGACTTGTATGCGGTCCATTCATTTGAGTCGGGAACTTAGGGTCCCTACGGAAGGATTTTTCAAGTCATGGATGGGTGTATGTAAAATGAGGATTTGTCTCGAAAATATAAAAAGCGGAACACGGACTTTACCCCTACAATAGAGGAAAACCCCTATCAACCCTATCCCAAAGGGCTAATATCGGTCCCTGGGCTTATCGGGTTCTGCCTGGAGTGGGTGTATGTAAAATTAGGATTTGTTCCCAAAATATAAAAAGCGAAACACGGACTTTACCCCTACACTAGGGGAAACCCCCTATCAACTCTATCCCAAAGGGCTAATATCTGTCCCTGGCTTATCGGGGTCTGAGAGTGGGGGAGTGGGTGTATGTAAAATTAGGATTTGTCCCGAAAATATAAAAGGCGGAACACGGACTTTACCCCTACAATTGGGGAAAACTTCTATCAACCCTATCCCAAAGGGCAAATATCGGCCCCTGGCTTATCGGGGTCTGCTGAGAGAGTGGAGGAGTGGGTGTATGTAAATTTAGGATTTGTCCCGAAAATATAAAAAGCGGAACACGGACTTTACCCCTACACTAGGGGAAAACCCCTATCAACCTTGCCCCAAAGGGCGAATATCGGTCCCTGGCTTATCGGGGCCTGCTGAGAGAGTGGGGGGGGAGTGGGTGTATGTAAATTTAGGATTTGTCCCGAAAATATAAAAAGCGGAACACGGACTTTACCCCTAAAATAGGAAAAACTCCTATCAACCCTATCCCAAAGGGAGAATATCGGTCTCCCGGGCTGATCGGGGCATGGGTGCAGGGTGGGTGTATGTAAAAGTTTCTCCAGAAAAATATGAAAAGCGGAACACGGACTTTACCCCTAAAATAGGGGAAAACTCCTATCAACCCTATCCAAAGTATAGTCGCGGGATATTCATTCACATTGACCTTTGACCTCTTGGGATCAATGAGCGTCAGTGTGCACAAAGGTCAATGAGTGCAAGTGTACTACTCTGTATCTGGGGTTAGGATGCGTAGGTGTATGACGTCACTTCCGGTAGGCGTGAATCGGGCGTGACCCTGGGGAACATGTTTAGACCTGTCTGAGCTACATCCGGGTACTTTCCTGTGAGTGAGTGAGTGAGTGGGATCCGACTGGACCAATGTATCGTCCGTTTTCATCATTTTGCGCATGCGCAGTCTGATCGTAGTATAGAAAGCAGGCATTTTGGGGATTCGTGGAGGTTTGTTGAGTGATTGAGGGACCATACCTGGTCAAATGGACCGTGTGGGGTATCAGTTTTACATCCGGGTCCTCATCTTACATTTAGGAGTAGTATAGAAAGCAACAATTTTGGGGCCCCGAGCTCCGAGCTCTCGCCTGCCTCATCCCCGTGCTCCGAGCTCCCTACTACTCCATCCCCGAGCTCCGAGCTCCCGTTGTTACGCCTTAACGCCCGTCGTTACGCCTTAACGCCCTAGCATAACGCCTTGACGCCATGATATACACAGATGAAAGAAAAACAACAACAACAACAACAAGGATGAGAGATGAGAGAACAACAACAACATGTTTTTTTTCATATGGTTTATTCTCCCCTCCAGTACATCATACCCACGCTGGGGGAGCCGCGTTGGGTATGTTTACAATTCAAGAAGACTCTTGTCCAATTAGAGGCCGCCATTTGGCGCTGTATCAATCATATTCGTTCTTGCCCGTTACTGTGTTAGATGTATTCTCGGCTGCTCTTGTCCAATCAGAAGTCGCCGTTTCAGAAACTTTCATCTTTGCTCGGTGTGACCTAATCGTCATCGGGCAGGCCTGGATATTGTTCGGGCAGCATGCCCTGAAAGAGTTGTTTGCGCATCCTGATCGCAATTTCCAGGGCCTCAGTGGGTGATAGCCCCATATCCTCTTCCAAGTGACGCTTGGTCTTCATGATGGACCTGTGCGTGGGGTCGCCTTTCATTTCAAGCGGTAGTAAGGTATACTGCTCATAGATCGCCATGGCTGTTTTCCTGATGCAGGGGCGCATTTGGGTGTACGCCTGTTGTAAGTTATCCTGTCCGGCGTCCTCGATCGCTGCAGCATGAGTATTGATAGCTGCTGTCACAATACGATCCCAGAAGGTAGGCTCTGCTTCACTTTCTTTGTATGTAGGCTGACTATCTGAGGTCAAGCTCTCCGTATCAGTATATAGACTCTCAGCAATCTCACTTTCCTGGAATGTAGGCTGACTATCTGAGGTCAAGCTCTCCGTATCAGTAGATAGACCCTCATCAATCTCTGTATCGGCTTCTTGTGCCTCGGAGTCTTCAATCCCATGTATATTTTTCTCGTGTCGCATCATATCGTAAAGTCTGATGAACATGCGTTAGCACTCAGAGCAAGTATAAGCCATATTGACGGTTGAACGTCGACTGTACGTGTTTTGGCAATATACTTGCTTTTATATACAGTAACGCCCGTCAACGCTTAGCTTAACGCTTCAACGCCCTAGTGAACTAGCTCAGAAGCCCTGATTTTCATGGAATTGCCACCAATACATCGAAATGTAGTGACGCCCGTCAACGCCCATCGTTACGCCTTAACGCCCGTCTCAACGCCCGCCAACACCCGTCGTTATACCTGAACGCCCGTCTCAATGCCTTAACGCCCTATCTTTACGCCTTAACGCCCGTCTTAGCGCCTAAACGAGCGATAAATGGGTTTTGAAGGATGATTAACCTTTGAACTCTGAGAGCCCTTTCGGTCACGTGACCGGAAGTGACCTTTGACCACGTGACCGGAAGTGGCCTTTACACCACACAAGGGTGGGTGTGCACCAGGCATGTGTAAGTGTGCGCCTGCGTACGGGACGATATGATGCGACACGAGAAAAATATACATGGGATTGAAGACTCCGAGACACAAGAAGCAGATACAGAGATTGATGAGAGTCTATCTACTGATACGGAGAGCTTGACCTCAGATAGTCAGCCTACATCCCAGGAAAGTGAGATTGCTGAGAATCTATATACTGATACGGAGAGCTTGACCTCAGATAGTCAGCCTACATACCAGGAAAGTGAGGCAGAACCTACCTTCTGGGATCGTATTGTGACAGCAGCTATCAATACTCATGCTGCAGCTATCGAGGACGCCGGACAGGATAACTTACAACAGGCGTACACCCAAATGCGCCCCTGCATCAGGAAAACAGCCATGGCGATCTATGAACAGTATACCTTACTACCGCTCGAAATGCAGGTCCATCATGAAGACCGAGCGTCACTTGGAAGAGGATATGGGGCTACCACCCACTGAGGCCCTGGAAAATGCGATCAGGATGCGCAAACAACTCTTTCAGGACATGCTGCCCGAACAATATCCAGGCCTGCCCGACGACGACTAGGTCACACCGAGCAAAGATGAAAGTTTCTGAAACGGCGACTTCTGTTGGACAAGAGCAGCCGAGAATACATCTAACACAGTAACGGGCAAGAACGAATATGACTGATACAGCGCCAAATGGCGGCCTCTGATTGGACAAGAGTCTTCTTGAATTGTAAACATACCCAACGCGGCTCCCCCAGCGTGGGAGAATAAACCATATAAAAAAAACATGTTGTTGTTGTTGTTCTCTCATCTCTCATCCTTGTTATTGTTGTTTTTCTTCCATCTGTGTATATCATGGCGTCAAGGCGTTATGCTAGGGCGTTACGGCGTAACGACGGCAGCTCGGAGCTCGGGGATGGAGTAGTCGGGAGCTCGGAGCACGGGGATGAGGCAGGCGGGAGCTCGGAGGTCGGGGCCCCAAAATTGTTGCTTTCTATACTACTCCTAAATGTAAGATGAGGACCCGGATGTAAAACTGATACCTCACACGGTCCATTTGACCAGCTATGGTCCCTCAATCACTCAACAAACCTCCACGAATCCCCAAAATGTCTGCTTTCTATACTACGACCAGACTGTGCATGCGCAAAATGACGAAAACGGACGATACATTAGTCCACTCACTCACTCACTCACTCACTCACTCACAGGAAAGTACCCGGATGTAGCTCAGACAGGTCTAAACATGTTCCCCAGGGTCACGCCCGATTCACGCCTACCGGAAGTTACGTCATACACCTACGCATCCTAACCCCAGATACAGAGTAGTACACTTGCACTCATTGACCTTTGTGCACTTAAAGAGCATATTGACGCTCACTGATCCCAAGAGGTCAAAGGTCAATGTGAATGAATATCCCGTGACTATACTGATAGGGTTGATAGGAGTTTTCCCCTGTTGTAGGGGTAACGTCCGTGTTCCGCATTTTATATTTTTTCTGGAGAAACTTTCACATACACCCACCCTGCACCCAGGCCCCGATCAGCCCGGGGGACCGATATTCGCCCTTTGCGATAGGGTTGATAGGAGTTTTCCCCTATTTTAGGGGTAAAGTCCGTGTTCCGCTTTTTATATTTTTTCTGGAGAAACCTTTACATACATCCACCCTTTGGGGCAAGGTTGATAGGGGTTTTTCCCTAGTGTAGGGGTAAAGTCCGTGTTCCGCTTTTTATATTTTCGGGACAAATCCGAAATTTACATACACCCACTCCCCCACTCTCAGACCCCGATAAGCCAGGGACCGATATTAGTCCTTTGGGATAGGGTTGATAGGGGTTTTCCCCTAGTGTAGGGGTAAAGTCCGTGTTCCGCTTTTTATATTTTGGAAACAAATCCTAATTTTAAATACACCCACTCCAGGCAGAACCCGATAAGCCCAGGGACCGATATTAGCCCTTTGGGATAGGGTTGATAGGAGTTTTCCCCTATTGTAGGGGTAAAGTCCGTGTTCCAACTTTTATATTTTGATCCAAGGTCAGATGATGGACGGGATGAGAGGATACAGCTCAGTACATGCTCAAGTGCACTCAATGACCTTTGACCTTTGCCACGTGACCGCCACAATATGCAAATTTTTGAGGTCAATGCTACTCGAAATGCGGGCTGTATACTACTCGACTCGTTTGTAGGTATTTCAGATTTGATGTTACAAACAACTATTCCATTCATTATAGTAAAACGGCAACACCAGTGAAACATATATATACTAATGCCATTTAGAAAGTAGATATAGCTACTGAGGTGGCCAAGTGGTCTAGGCCGCTTGCATTTACTGCCGGCGATTTAGTGCCTCAAATAGCTGTATCGTTACGTCTATGAGACAGGTTTTCATGGAAAAATAGGATGAAACACGTAGCATCATGAAACATCTTACATGTTACCCATTTCAAAATGAATCGTTAAACATGTAACCTCTTTTTACCGTGTAGTTAACAATTTCGCGTTGCTGAAACGTTGCAGAAACGTTGTGGTGCAACGTTGTTTCAACGTGAATGTGTGGAGTAGCATGATGATGGCCGCAACAGTTCAACGAAACATCCTGATGAAACATTCCTAGAACTTTGTTCCAGGGAAGTCCATGAGCGCAAACATAGGATCCTACTTTCTATCGCAATTTGGTGGAAAGGCTATTTATATCACATAACCCTATCTGGACATGACCATTTAGAATATCCCAAAGAGAAACCATCTAATCCTATCCCACCGTGACCATTTAAAATCTCTCAAGGAGACATCACATAACCCTATCTGACACCATTTAGAATATCCCAAAGAGAAACCATCTAACTCTATCCCACCGTGACCATTTAAAATCTCTCAAGGAGACATCACATAACCCTATCTGCTGGACACCATTTAGAATATCCCAAAGAGAAACCATCTAACTATCCACTGTGACCATTTAAAATCTCTCAAGGAGACACTCTCTATCTGGACATGACCATTTAGAATATCCCAAAGAGAAACCATCTAATCCTATCCCACCGTGACCATTTAAAATCTCTCAAGGAGACATCACATAACCCTATCTGGACATGACCATTTAGAATATCCCAAAGAGAAATCATCTAATCCTATCCCACCGTGACCATTTAAAATCTCTCAAGGAGACATCACATAACCCTATCTGGACATGACCATTTAGAATATCCCAAAGAGAAACCATCTAATGCTATCCCACCGTGACCATTTAAAATCTCTCAAGGAGACATCACATAACCCTATCTGGACATGACCATTTAGAATATCCCAAAGAGAAACCATCTAATCCTATCCCACCGTGACCATTTAAAATCTCTCAAGGAGACATCACATAACCCTATCTGGACATGACCATTTAGAATATCTCAAAGAGAAACCATCTAATCCTATCCCACCGTGACCATTTAAAATCTCTCAAGGAGACATCACATAACCCTATCTGGACATGACCATTTAGAATATCCCAAAGAGAAACCATCTAATCCTATCCCACCGTGACCATTTAAAATCTCTCAAGGAGACATCACATAGCCCTATCTGGACATGACCATTTAGAATATCCCAAAGAGAAACCATCTAATCCTATCCCACCGTGACCATTTAAAATCTCTCAAGGAGACATCACATAACCCTATCTGGACATGACCATTTAGAATATCCCAAAGAGAAACCATCTAATCCTA
>JAVTVY010030832.1:0-122684 GCA_036873755.1 Hanleya hanleyi | reverse complement strand
AGAAAACTTGGGAGTTAACCAAAAGGTTTGTTAGTGCTGTTTCAAGTTGTATGTTCCATCTTCCATTGCAAATTGTTTTATTACACCTTTGACGTACACCAAAGCATACATGTGCATCATGAATAATTAATTATCTTCTGCAGTTCTTGAAGAAATCCAAGAGTCGCCTGAGGGTGTCATATGATCGTAGCGACGATGAGGAACCGGGTGATCATTCACTTGATGTTGGAGCCATACAAGACCTCTGGGAACGGTTCGACACACTGATGGAAGCGCTCCGTGCCTTACCCACCTCTCCGAACTACATGACACCCGAAGTATTCAAACAAACTGCCAGGGAATGGGCTGAAGACTTTCGGAAATATACTTTCGATGAAGATGTTACCCCTTATATTCACTGTGAGTATTTCCGATATATAATTTCATCTACACAAAGCTTCACATCCCAAAGGTCAAAGGGAGGTAAACCCACAAATTGTAAGTTACAAAACTTATAAAAATGTACATAATAGTAGTGAAGGTTGAAATGAAAAAAATGAATTCCCTCCCCCTTGACTAGGATCACGGTTGATACACGAACTAGTGTAGTGCATTAAGCATCTGTTGGGTTTTCATTTCAGGTATGGTGTATCACGTTCCACAATCTTTGACCAAATACCGCTTCATCCATGACATTGGTGTGTCGCAAGTTGAACGCAAGAATTACGACCATAGATTGGCATATTTTGGCGCGACTAACAGATATGGGGGAAAGTGGAAAAAAAGGTATCGCTACAGGTAATAGATGCAACTTACCTCGTTTCTCTTGGCCATATTTCAAACCTTTTATTTCCTACAAAACGAAAACATTTTGTCGTGTTAACATCACTGTTCGATACTTTAGACTACATTCGATGGTTTTGGTGTCATTTAGAATTATATTGTCGATGGCAAACCTGATCAAGAACACGTGTTAAATCAGTTTATTTTTTATTTTCAAAAGATCTTGGAGAGGGAAAACAGATTGTTGTGGGCGAAGAGCCAAGGTCTTGAACGGATCAAAAGGGCCTACACAAAGCGGGCTGTCATGGATGTCCTGCCTCTTCAATATATTCCAGAACAAGCTGCTTAATCTTCCCTCAAAAGGTACCAAAAGAGAACCATAAACGAGATGCATCGACCATTGTGTCAGCTGCTATTTAAAGAAATTCCTCCCGTCAACGGTCAGATAGTAATTTCGCCACGTTGATACATACCTTTTACCTTTGATTTGACCAGCGACCCGGTTACGCCGCGCTCTTGTTAGCGTCAGAGACAGCCAAGGTGGACCAAGTATAGGATAGGCAACTGGAAGACATAATTGTGGTCGCTCATTTTCCTCTCCTTGCCATGTGCACCTGAGGAAGCAGAATACAAAATTATAGTCTAAGAATTAATATGCTGTTCTGCAATATTTAGATATTATTAGATGGATAAGATGAGAAATCTGTCCAGGTGTTTCATCAATGTGAATACTATTTGGCATTGCGACTGCCTTCGATGTAAATGTTATTTACCTTTCACAAGTGTCATGGTTGTAATCAGTCCTTTCCTTGTAGGCTTATAAATGTTATTTACCTTTCACAAGTGTCATGGTTGTAATCAGTCCTTTCCTTATAGCCCCAGGACAGATGGATATAGTCTTGAAAAGACCCGTAAGTCAAGGTGGATGACTGGAATGATCTTGTGTTCCACCCAGGACCCAACACGGCAGTAAGATCAGGGCCAGCTACTTGGCAGGACACATTGCAGTGATTCGACGGAATATGGCTTATTTTTGATCGAAAGTGCGTGTCAAAATTTGTTTTGGAGAAGGGTACCTTCAGGCAAACCCGTGTGTTTCGACCCACACTGCCCGACTGTGTGTGTTTTGCTTCTCCCAGACTGTCGAAAATAACCTGCCTCAACAAGAGAATTTCTGGAGGATAGTGTTGATTATCCTTTGCATCACTTAAGAAGGTTGAAACAAGTGTACTGCTCTCTGGGTTTGCTCTGTTCCGGTGGAGGTAGAGCGCAAGCTCGGGGTTATAGGATAGCCCCACCCATGTGGGAGGACCATCCCAATTTCGCCACTTAACAAGAATTTCTTCCTGCTCTCCGTCGCCTCGCTTGTCTATAATATCGTCCACTTCCCACAATTTCTGGAAAAAAAATGTGAGCTATAACGCATTTAAGCAAACCCATAGCAGTTCGTTGTATACATCTGCCACAGGTACCTAAGATACCAGTAGTCCGTAACAACATAAGAGGAAGTAAGAATTCCATGACTAATGGATGTGTCGAATTGTATTGGGAATGAAATATTGTCCTACCGTAAATAGACAGATTGTCAAATGAAATAGTCTTGAAATTTGTGATTAGTGCGAAGAAGTTGAAACACATTAACACAAAGTTGCAACTTAAGCTCACTCATCATGTAGAATAAGTCGTTTTGGTATGGCATTGTACGGAACATGTATGTAAGCATACTATTTGTCAAATCATGGTTCGTTTTTAACGTCTGGTTATATGGGGGAAATATCCAAGTATCAACCGTAAATTATTTATTGGCCATAGCTGTGCATGTGAAGATGAATTAATGAAAATGCTATTTGCCAATGCTAATGCATGTCGGACACATGCGATTTCAAATTTATTGATACGAAAGTGATATGTATATATTGACACAGAATGTCTATGAACGCATAATATATTAAACCAATAATCTTTCTCATCGCAGTGTTTTTGCATGTAAGCTTTAGCAAATGTCATCGGTGACCACTTTAATCATTAAGGACAATGAACTAGTGTTGATGTAGCTTTACACCCACAGCCAGAAAATAGGTGATCGCCCACCACCCTTTAATAGTGATCAGACCTGGCCATCACCTTTAAAGGTGATGAGTTGAAGCCTTCACCTTTAAATGGTTATGGTCATCATTTTGTCCCGTCACCCGTAAAAGGTGATGACCTAAATTTACAATCATTGTTCATCGCTCTTCAGAGGTGATAACCATGAATTTCAAAGGTGAACATAAAAAGGGTGATGGCTCTAACTCATCACTTTTTCTGGCTGTATAGGGCCTCCAGAGTTTATCTGATGTGCTCAGCTGAATACAGAATCCATTACTGTGTGTTTTGTATAGCAGATAATACTGGAGAATAATATTTATCATTAAATCTATGCATGCGAAGTGATTATATGCATACCAATACCTCTTTGGATCTTCTGTTGATTTCTTTCATCACCTTGACACTGTTTCCATCTTCCCAATCGCCATAGCGAACGGGCTGTCTACTGCATCGGGCCGACCTTTTCATTTTGTTTTTAAGACAACGCTAAATTTGTTGAATGGGTGTCAACAAGATATGGGTAAAGAAAACATATCCTCAGCTGATAGTCATGTGCACAGCCTGTCATGACCTAGTTATTCAGTCAGCTGCCGGACAGCAGTTTCCATGGGTACAGCGAAGCAGCAATTAATCAGTGGCCCGGAGTTTGGGGGTAATGTAATGCGATACAGCATTAACGTGGCTTTAACTCTAAAGTAAAAGTATATGAAAATAGCTGGTATTTTTCCAACTGCGTGATGGACTCTCATTGTGACGAGTTGTCCAGAATACTGCATCGAATAGAAACCGACAAGGGGGCGTTTCTTTACGTACCGTATTGACATTTTCAAAGATCAATGAAATTTGGCTGCCAAATTCGCCATCATCGTCGATTTCAAATTTTCAAAGTGGTAACCGGGCTGGTCTCCAGGGGGTCGAAAGGTGTAATATACCGGGATATGGCACTGAAATCCTCTAATATGGTTCGATAATATTTTATTACCAGGAAACCACGACAACATTTTATTGAAATAAAGGAAGTAAAGAAATTATTATAGACATACAATGTATAATACATGCACCCGGTGGGTCCCCTGTGGAACCTTTATGACACTTATACCGGTTGATCAAACTGAGCTATGACAAATGTCTGCGCTGATCTATTGCCTATAATCATGAGTGCCTAACAAGTATTCTGTAAGTCAGCCCCTTTATGTCGAACCCTGCTGGATCTGTTGCATCTGAAATCTAGTGGTATTAAGTCCGTACTCCGACCCGGGATATAAATGGAAATTTATATGCTCCCCTGGAGTGGACACTGTTGTAGCGCGTTTCTATCCGGCCCCGGCAAAGATTTCGAGGCAGTCAATCTCTATATATCTGGTTTAGCGCGTTTCTGACACTGTCGATCGATCGAACACCTCCCGCCGTCTAGTATCTCAATCATAAGAGAACAGACAGCATTTTGGGAATATAGCACCATGTGATCATTTTGTCTTGCAGCACCAGTGCAAAATACCCATCGAGTTAGATAAAAATGCAGCAACAGCAGCAAATCTAGTTTTAGTATTCACGTCCGTCAAGTAGGCTTAGGCCCGCGCTACGCTACATGTGCTTCAGTACACATCGAAGACTTCACACTCTTTAAGAGAGAGATATAGAGAGAGCTGTAATTACCGGCGAACTAGAAGTGAGTACAACATTCTGTTCATCGCAAGTAAGTATAATCAAATTATGGTCGAAAACTTTTCACAAAATTTAGCTGGAAATTTTGAGCCATAATTCTGAAAAAAAATGTGTTGGGAATATCCAGGTGGAGGAAATGTCCTGGATTCGAACTACCCGAACCAGCTTTCAACATACAGTGATATTCAATCTTGTTTGGGAAGGCTGTAATAAGCGTCATAAGGCAGCCATGTTGAGGTAATTCGATTCGAAGGGGTGTCTTTTGTTTGGTCCTTGCTAATCTGGATAAATGAGAGATGAACAAAAGACAGCCCTGTGGAT
This sequence comes from Hanleya hanleyi, assembly GCA_036873755.1. NCBI lineage: Eukaryota > Metazoa > Mollusca > Polyplacophora > Lepidopleurida > Hanleyidae > Hanleya > Hanleya hanleyi. The sequence goes on along the minus strand of JAVTVY010030832.1, from coordinate 117,848 downwards.
TACCGAACATCATTGGCCACTCTGTAACCATGGTAACATCTATCGCAACCCTTCCGCCTAGTGTATAGAGAACACATCACCCAACAGAACTACATGGAGATATATAGACAACTTCCAACTCTGTTACAAAATAAATCATGGTACATGGTTGTGTAAATCCGAAAAACTGCCTTAGTCGATGATCATAATTTAATTTTCGTTGTTCCCCATGCTGATTCATACTTGCAGATGGGTGCCTCTTGGCCACTAACATCTTCACAAGTCCAGGTAAATACCAATCCTTGCACAGAGTTTACCTGGACATTTTTAGTGATTCGAATGAGTTCTTGAGTCGATGCCTCTATTATTATACAATCTCATCCCCCGCACTTGTTTTGAATTAGCATGTCAGTATTCCAAGCCTGCAGTTTTTGCTTTTACTTCCGATGTTGATTTCATCCCGACATCAAAGCACTTATGGCCCGCAATGAAATCCAAACCTGTCGCATCTCATATCTCGCAGCGGATTGGCATAATCAGCTAGCTTAGCGCGTTCACTGAATGGTTAGATTTAGAGGAAACCCCTTCACCTATTTATGTCCAGAACTAGTATGAGTAACTAACCAAGCCAGTGTATCGATCCTAACAGATCCATCGATACACTGGCTCGCGAGGATGAGTCACTAGATGTGCTTTCATGTATCTGTGTTGATCAAGCATTGTACCATGCTCTTAATGTTTGGTTAATGTCAGATTTCATTTATTAACACTGATTGGTTGATTACTGGACATATATATGCCAGACAAAACTGTACAAATTCTTAAATCCATACTCTGGGGTTGAATCAACCAAAATTCCTTTCATGGCTTTTATACCGTTTGAGGCCATGTCTGGCATCATTCAGTCCACGATGAAGTGGAATGTGTTAGTCGGCACTTCGCCACCCCTTTGCTAAAGAATAAGCTAATATCATCCCATTCAGGCATGTTTGAAACATCGTCAAAGATAATTTGGTAAAATAACTACTTTGTTTCAAAATTCTTGACAAATGAAATTTGAACGGCTGGGAAATGATGCTTAAAGACTCATTTCAGTCGCTGAGGTAAATAATATGTAAGTGATAGTTTATAAAAGGAAAAAGACTAGGATCCAAGTGTTGTGAGATGACTGTGAAAGATTGTTGCAAGCGACGTTAATTAATAATCAGTCACTCACTCGTGACCCTTATAGGATCGATTACCTAGCGGTCACAGGCCCTCAAAACAAGAGTTTTGGGGGTGTGGGCGGTGGTATTACGGTGAAGTGTCGAAATATGGGGTCTCTATATATAAGCCCATGCTTTATATAAAAATACACCTGTATTTTTATATAAACCACATATTTCAACACTTCACCGTAATACCACCGCCCACACCCCCCCCCCCAAAACTCTTGTTTTGAGGGCCTTTGCTAGCGGTCAAGGGACACATATCTGCTTGTGGAACAAGAAGAGTAAGAAAGGTATGTCCCACACAGTTTAAATGAGCATACGATGATTATTGGTATTCCAATGTAAATAATTATGGCTAGCCAAGTAGATCCAGCTGAGAAAGCGCTCCAGTCGATTAACTTACACAGTGGATGGGACACGAATAGGCTTGCTTCTTTGTACATGTAGACAGCCCTGAAAGCCAATACCAGATGGTACTTGACATCATATGTTAACTCATGAACTACCAATAAGATCATCTCACATATTTTCTTCTTGTCTCTACCCTAGATCATTTTAGTGCACTTTAAATCGACCACTGACAAATCTGCCTTATGCACATTCAAGCGTCTTTTGAACAGGATTGACCAGTTATAATCATGGCGTATCAGATATATTCAATGCCACTTCAAGAGAAATAAGCCAAAATTGTGAGTTAGGTACATGTACATGTTTATTGAGCTACACAACCATCTTGTAAAGTAATGCTGAATGAACCATTTTCAATATAAATTGAGAAGGAAGATAGCGCAGAACAACCTACAAACATGTTATCCGACTGTACAACCAATTTGCGACTCAAAATTCATGAATGGCAACAGCGTTGGTAGGAAACTTGGGGGGGGGGGGGGGCTTTGGGTGCGAACGACCCCATCTCATCGTCTAACTTCATGTTATTTTTCTATGCCGGACAGCACATAACTGGGCTCTCTAACATTATCTAATAAGTGAGCATAGGAAACAAGACCCTCTCAAGAAATCCTGGCGGCACTGATGAATGAATATTTATATATTTTTGTTCATTCTAGCATTCGATATGGACAATCTTGCTGAGGTGATGAAGCACTCCGCCTCACCAACTATGGATACAGACGCTGTTCACCAGACTGGGATGTTTTGTATGGAATTACAGACCTGCGTCATTACAGCAGAAGGGCGAGAAATTCACTTGATGAAAGTAAACAATGTAGTAGCCTTCTCCTGCAAATGCCTGCAATGTGGAAAAGACATTTCTGCAAAATCCTTGCTGGAGTCTCATTTGAGAACGCATCCAAATACTGAGAAGAATGTCTCTGAGACAGATAGCTGTGTGTTGGTGGACAGGATAGCAGGTGAGGATGAGGGTGATACCCCTGGTAACGATATAAGTGATAATCATCATGATCATAGTATCCTGGATGAAGATGAGACAATGGATGAAGAAAGTGAGGTGAACAGTAATGACCATAGTGAAATCGATACAATTGATGATGGACAACAGTCGTCTGGTTCAGCTATGTCAAAGATTCCCCCGAAGGCAGATTCAAACACTGCTAAACCTGTATTGATAGACGAGGACACGCCAGGTATCGATACACATACTGTTCACAAACCAGTTTCAAAACCGTGCCAGGCTTCCCCCAAGTTAAAGGACCAAGCTCGATCGGACATGAAAGACAACAGTGAACCTACATGTACCAGTCTAACTGGAAAACAAACCGACAAACTGATCGCAAAATCTAGACGACAATCTAAAAGGAAGAAACTGGTAGGGGAAGAGTTGATGGAAGAGCACAGATGGGGAAAGCCACACGTATGTACCATTTGTGGTAACAGTTATAACCGAGGGTGCGAACTTGGTGCACACCTGAAGTGGCATAAAAAAGATGAGCCCAGGTGTCAGGAATGTGGCAAACTGTTTGCACGTCCATTTCAGCTACAAAGACACCTTTTGGTCCATACAGGGGAGAAAAACCATTCGTGTGCTATTTGTGGTAAGCATTTCCGCCTCGAAAGCCAAGTCAAAACGCACATGGTTACTCACAAACAGGAAAAACCTTACAAATGTTCCTTGTGTGGAAAGGCTTTTGCTAGAAAGAGCGCCATAACACAGCATCTTAATGTGCATAAAAAGGGTAGATCATTTATGTGTTCTATCTGTGGAAAAACTTTCAGAATACCAACTACACTGAAAAAACATGTGGAGGTAATTCATGAAGAGAAGCACTACACCTGTGAAATTTGTGGCCAAGTTCTCCGTTCACAGAGCACCTTTAGAGATCACTGTAAGAGACATAGCGATGAAAAACCACATCTGTGTTCAGAATGTGGTAAACGGTTTACACGGAAATGCGATCTCACGAGTCATGTAAGGACACATACCGGGGATAAGCCATATTCGTGTTCAGTGTGTGGTAAAATGTTTAACCAGAAATGTTATCTTGAGGAGCATGTGAGAATACACACAGGGGAAAAGCCCTTAAAATGTACAAAATGTGATTTGGCATTTAGAATGCGATCATCCTACAGGAGGCATGTGAAGAAGGATCACCAAGAAGTCGAACAATATGAGGAAGTAACTGTAAAGGCCAGTTCTGCTGATCTTCTTGAGAATATTTCCACCGCTGACATCGATTCGGCTATCATGCTAGTAGGTTTAACTGATGAACTAACAAACATGAAATAATAACAGTGAAAGATTTGCAGAATGTCTGGTAATGACTTCTGTACGAGTTGATCACATCCTTTGTTTGTACTGGAAACCTGGCATACTCGATCTGTACGTGTCTTATTTGTTAGGGAGTCGCCATATTTAATTTTTTTCTATTTTTGTTTTGTTTTTGTTTTTATCGAACCCCCACCCCTAAAGAAAGAGCTTGATATATTTGCCACTACGAGCTGATAATATTCATTTTATGCACCATTTTTTTTTAAATCAGAAATTGTTGGCTGTTTGTTAAAGGGGAAACCTAACGATATAGGGCCACTTTTAAGAGAGAGGGCTCTCACAATTCTGAGCAAGATGTTGTTTACCACATGCAAATACCTCAAACGGTTGCTGAGATATTGGACTTTGAAGCATGAATCTAATTCATGGAATTTATGCAAATAAGAATTTGTGATGTCACCAAGTGAACTCCTGATAATGAGCTTACTTTATGCTGGTATATTCACAGATCTGGAAGTCTAATCTCGTTGGAATTTTAATATGGCGGATCTATAGCATTATGCAAACTATATGACTTTGTTTTTGAAAATAATCCAGTTGTTTTTAGAAATACGGTTACCATAACAACCAGTTATTAAGGGCATTATTTCGAAATTTTTGCGGGTTATGAAATCTTAATTACTGAATAATCAGTAACGACGGTCTATGCAATTCGTATTCATTAAAAATCACTTTAACCATTAAAGTACTCAGTTACCGGTTGCTATGGTAACCATATTTCTGAAACTATTGGTAACCAAGTGACAAAAGTGATATCTAATAACCTGTAAACACAACGTTAATGAAATGTAAAAGAATCAAAATCCTGTATATCCTAGAAAAGAAAACATACCACTATTTGTGTATCTAATTATCTCTAGTTCACTGTATGACATTATAAAAGCTCGTTTGCATACCAGATTTGTATCAGACACAAAATACTTTGAAGTACAATATCTCAGCAACCAGTAGGAATATTTCGATGAAATAGATTTTGAAAAATATGGGAACAATATATCTATCCCCAGAAGTTTTAATTTTCCAGTTGAATTCCCCTTTAAGCATGGAAACTTGGCATACTCGCTTTTGTCCCATGTATCGGAGATTCGCAAGATTGAATATATCGACATTTTATGTAGGGATGTTAAGCTTGACCGGGTTGGCGTTTTACTCACCCATGCACAAGACAAAGTTCTTATTTAACAAGAAATAGTTCTGAAGCATGTGTCTGTGTTTTTTGATGCATTATATATATTATTTGCATATCTATTATGTTCAAACTACATGTCTTAATCGTTTGTTGTATGCTTGATGGTTATATCTTTATAGTTGGCTGTTTTCGTTCAAAATATGTCGTTTGTTAAGAGTTTTGTAGGGGTTGAATCAGAGTGATTAGTTCTGTACAGTGTCGAGAATTCGTTGTGTTCAAAACGCGCATTTGGTAAGTAGTACCGGTATTATGAATTGTTTTAGAAAACCGCCATACTCATGCATACGACAAAATTCTTGTGCTCCAAGAAATAGGTCTGAATCTAGTGTCCGTGATTTGGTGCTATGGATATATTCATTATTTGCATATCAATTATATGCAGCATATGTGCGTCTTGATCTGTTGTTATGTGCTTAGTTGTTTTATCTTGAGTGTTCGCTGTTTTCTGGTTTAATATGTCGTAGTTTTGTAGAGGCAAACTTCGAGTGATTTGTTCTGCACAATCTCTAATTCGTTGTGCTTTAAACGCCTTTGATCAATAATTGTGTAATAAATTTTGTAATGAAATTTCACTTTAGCTGTATTCATTTACATTATCATGAAATACATGTGTTTAGTCACAGTTGGGAATAGTGGCCATTTAGGGTTACCCCTTCCTAATGCCTCTCCTTATAAGGGCAATTCCGTGTAAACATGGACATGATCAGTAAAAAATAAACTTGATGGTATGTTACTAATTCTTTTCCTATAACATACAGTGTAGTTTACATTCCTAAGTTCGTGGAAATAATATTTTGTTGGGGTTTTAATCCACGAATAGACTTCTATTTTTTTTATGAAATGTGCAAAATAGCACAAACTTCTCTGTTCATCATAGGGTAGATTTGTCATCTTGGCTACTCTTACTTTATTGAATAAATCTTTATCTTTTGTCTACAATACATTGGCCTAATCATGTACTTTAACCAGAAAATGCAGGTAGCTAAAATTCCCTTTAGTTTATGTAGCATACAACTGTGCTATCATGTTATATGATGTAACCTGAGTCACGAAAAATGATTTGTTTGTTAACTGATAAAAATCTCTGAGCATCATTAGAGAAATATTTCATAATTTCTTTGTCTTACTTATGCCTTAGTCATTTCTGATAAAGCTGCTCATATATATTGAACAGAAAAAAATGGTGGTACTTTGAAAATTGTAACCTGAGTCACGTGTAACCTGAGTCACGTTTGATGTGCATCTCATTACACATAATGCAAAGAAAATAACTGCAACTTTACAGCTGTATAAACTACTATACATATGCATTGATGACATAAATATTTGAGACCAGAATTTTTATCAGTTATATTACGATTCTTTCCACCTTCAAGTATGGCTATACACATGTGTGCATAATATCCTAATTTGGGATTTTGTTCTAAGTAGTTCCGCTGCACCTTGGATATTAAAGAGTTGGATTGTGAACTCTGCTCTGTCGTTCATGTACATTTGTCTTCGGAAAAAAGTGTAATAAACTACACCAATCATGCCAATTGATAATGAGGACCGTAGATTCAATATACAATGTACAGGGCAAATCATCTCCAGAACTATTGGGTGCAATACATGTATGTGCTTGCATATACAAGTTCTTCTAGAGTGTATGTGTATATCGACCTGCACATACATCACGTTGAATTGTTTCTTTTGAATTGGTCTTACTGAGCGAGTCCTATCATACATGTACATCTAAAATACTACACATAATGTGTACGATGTACTGGACCATGATACTGCAGTGATGGAGAGGTAGTAATGAACATAGCATGACAAAAATCTGTGTATTCTAAACAAGCACATTTAGAATTATCATGCAGCATCGTTCATATATTAATAGTGTTGCATATTCTGTATTGAATACAGTTTTGTGTCAATGAGTAGATTCTGACAAACTGTAACCGGAGTCACGGTAGCCTGAGTCACGCAATCTTCTTTAATTATCTCCCTGTTGCTATTATATATCAAGTTCAATATTGCACACATATTTTACTATGGATGTACTTTGTTTAATCAATATTTGATGAATTCTCTCAGTTAATTAATTCAAAGAGAAATCTCATTTGAACTATAGCGGTCTGAGGGTCATTTCGTTTTCTTGTAACTAAACATGATAAAAAGCAGCTTATTCTATCCAAATACATTTAGAATTATCATATAGCTGTGTTCCAGTATTAATAGTGTTGCATGTTCAACTTCTGTTTTGAGTAAAGTTTTGCATCAATGTTTAGCCCCGGACAAACTGTAACCTGAGTCACAGTAACCTGAGTCACACGATCTTCTTTAATTATCTCCCTGTGACTATTATATATCAGGTTCAATATTGCACAAATATTTAGCTACGGATGTACTCTGTTTAATGAAAGTTTGATGAATTCTCTCACACAATTAATTTGAAGAGAAATCTCGTTTGAACTATAGTGGTCTGGGGGGTTATGTCTTTTTTTCGTAACCTGAGTCACGCTCTTGTTTTTGTACATGAAAGTTACAATTTGAACTTAGATAATCAACTGGTTGTGTAATTGGTTAGGTCTTACCTTGAAGTAAATAACTGCTGGATGTGGGTTATTACATGTCATTTATATTAAAATCTGAGCAAATTCAATTTGCTCTTGGGGCTCTGAATGTAACCTGAGTCACGCTGGAATTGCCCATAACAGGAAAACGTTGGTCATAGTTGACAACGACGGTCGACAGTGCATTTCAAATCTGTTCACTTAAGCCAGTGTTTTAACCCCACCTTTTGCGCTCTCTAAAAAAATGGAGAGCTGAAACTTCTTGATTTTATAGTTTATCATATTGGGGTCATTTTGAGCCTATTTGCATATCCCCCCCCCCCCCCGAGCAGAGGATCATGAGTAAATTCAAGATGGCGGTCACGTGGGGTACCAGAAAAGTGATGCTTTGTCATATTTCTTCAAAATTTCTGCTTTTATTCGATGAAAAGTGGGCAAAAAATATTTTATTTCATATCGCACAAATATTTACTAATTTATCAGGCAGTTTGTTTTGGAGAAATTGCATAAATAAAAAAATCGGAAAATCCGACCGAAAAATCGACAAAAATGCCGTTTTCTGGTAGATATTGACCCAAGGGTATAGTGTGGTAAGGCCAGGATACGTCCCAAAAAGCCCAGGCCAGATAGGGTTAAATGGAGAACTTTGGTCTTCATGTTTTCAACAATCACCATGATCATGGGCGACAATACAGTTCTGATCTGTACTCTCAAGTCACTGTCTTACTCTGAAGGGAAATTATGATGACGCATGAACGAACGCTGACGACTGTGATTCGTGGCTTCGTAGCCGTTTTACCTGGTTGTCCGAGAGCCAGGAATTCAAGGAACTGGGCCAACCTTGCCATGATTTCACAAGATGCAACGTCTTGCCTCGTCGTTGCTCGGTTTTCAGGATGCGTTCCACAGTGTACAATTCTTGCTCGTAAAACGTTCCTTGCAATGGCTGTCCTAGAAGATCCACCAGTACATACACGCGCGGTTGTTGAGGTATGCGTCGATTAAAGTACTCATCGTTCCAGTTGGGAAGGTTACTCTTCTCGAACTTGCACTTGACTTTACTGATCCGTACAGTGTCCCCTATCTTCAACATCTCCTTTCGTCGTGGTTGCAGTTGTGTTCGGTACAAGATACGCCGGACTTTGGCTTCGTTGCGCTTGGTCCAATATGGCCGCAATATTCCTTGCAGATTTCCCACAACCCACAGCATATATTCTCAAAAATGAGTGTATGAAACTTCACGAACGGAAACTCTTGAGTATATGAGGTGAATTAGCGTGTATATTAGAGTAACTAAGCATTTTATTTGGCATAAATGAAGAATTCTAGGAACAATTAATGATAGATAAGTTCAAAATGGCGTCCATGACAAATCTTGAAATATTTTCTTTGTTTTTTCTAACACAAAGGCAGGAAATTTATTTTATATGGCACAGGACTATATGTATTTTCTTTTCTGAAATATATAGGATTTTGATTCTGAAATAATCGTTTTTAGCCCACCATCACCAGATGGTGGGCTGTTCAAATCACTTTTCGTCCGTGGTCCGTCCGTCCGTAAACAATTCTTGTTATCGCGATTTCTCAGGAACTACTTCATGGATCTCTCTCAAATTTGATACACAGGTTCCCCTTGTGGTCTAGTTGTGCAAGATACCTTTTCTGGTCCGATTCGAAAATCCAATATGGCCACCAGGCAGCCATCTTGGATTTCTCCATGCAACCTTGTTATCGCGATTTCTCAGGAACTACTGCATGGATCTTTCTCAAATTTGGTACACAGGTTCCCCTTGGGGTCTAGTTGTGCAGGATACCTTTTCTGGTCCGATTCGAAAATCCAATATGGCCACCAGGCAGCCATCTTGGATTTCCCCATGAAACTTTGTTATCGCGATTTCTCAGGAACTACTGCATGGATCTTTCTCAAATTTGGTACACAAGTTTCCCTTGGGGTTTAGTTGTGCAAGATACCTTTTTTCGGTCCGAATCGAAAATCCAATATGATCACATCTTGGATTTCCCCATGAAACCTTGTTATCGCGATTTCTCCGGAACTACTTCATGGATCTTTCTCAAATTTGGTACACAGGTTTCCCTTGTGGTCTAGTTGTGCAATTTACCTTTCCTGGTCCGATTCGAAAATCCAATATGGCCACCAGGCAGCCATCTTGGATTTCCCCATGAAATTTTATCGTCATTTCTCAGGAAGTACTGCATGGATCTTTCTCAACTTTGGTACACAAGTTCCCCTTGGGATATAGTTGTGCAAGATACCTTTTCTGGTCTGATTCGAAAATCCAATATGGCCACCAGGCAGCCATCTTGGATTTCCCCATGAAAATTCGTTATCGTCATTTCTCAGGAAGTACTTCATGGATCTTTCTCAAATTTGGTACACAGGTTCCCCACAGGGTCTAGTTGTGCAGGATACCTTTTCTGGTTCGATTCCGAAATCCAATATGTCCATCAGGCGGCCATCTTGGATTTCCCCATGAAACTTTGTTATTGCGATTTCTCAGGAAGTACTGCCTAGATCTTTGTCAAATTTGGTACACCGGTTCCCCTTGTCGTCTAGTTGTGCAAGATACCTTTTTCGGTCCGATGCGAAAATTCAGTATGGCCACCAGGCGGCCATCTTAGATTTCCCCATGAAAATTTGTTATCGTGAATTCTCAGGAAGTACTGCATGGATCTTTCTCAAATTTGGTACACAGGTTCCCCTTGTGGTTCAGTTGTGCAAGATACCTTTTTTGGTCCGATTCGAAAATCCAATATGGCCACCAGGCAGCCATTTTGAATTTCCCCTTGAAATTTTGTTATCGTCAGTTCTCAGGAACTTCTGCATGGATCTTTGTCAAATTTGGTACACAGGTTCCCCTTGTGGTCTAGTTGTGCAAGATAGCTTTTCTGGTCCGATTCCAAAATCCAATATGGCCACCAGGCGGCCATCTTGGATTTCCTATCATGATTTCTCAGGAAGTACTGCATGGATCTTTCTCAAATTTGGTACACAGGTACTAGTTGTGCACGAGTTGGGGTCTAGTTGTGCACGATACCTATTTCGGTCCGATTCGAAAGTCCAATATGGCCATCAGGCGGCCATCTTGAATTTCCCCATGAAACTTTGTTATCGTGATTTATCAGGAAGTACTGCATGGATCTTTCTCAAATTTGGTACACAGGTCCCACATGGGGCCTAGTTGTGCAAGATATCTTTTTTTTTGTCCGATTCGAAAATCCAAGTCACGCTTCAAGTTAATATGATATTCGCGAGTTGTGACGTTGCATCACAAGGTTCGGCGGATCAAACGGTGGGGCATATTCTATATATTTATTATAGAGAATATCCATACCTTCACCTTCTATATCAAGGAGTTCGAATTATTCCGAATTAAAATGTATTTCTTCAAATTTTAAATCAGTTTACTTTACTCCATGCCGTTGCAAGTGAAATGTCCTATTGTTTCGTCTGCCGACAGGCGGGCTACACTAACAGATTTCACTCTTGTGACACAACGTCAGAACTCAACAACTGTAGACTACTGCGTGTTTCGATCCAAGGGAGATAATCAGGATTCAGACACAGGATTCAAAGTTTCAACATTACTGCACGGACCAGATCCCTTCAGTATGAAGTTTGTACCTTCTTACTATTTTCGAGAATGATATCTCGAAAGAGATATATCAAACTAGCCCAGTAAACAGAACAGAATTAGCATTCGTTCTTAATTATAAAATCTTAAGTTTGTTTCACAGCTCATACCGAAGTGTCAAAGAGATTTGTCTTCGCTTCCAGTACCCAATGATGACACGTGCAAAAAAATAAATAAAATAAAACTACTACAAAACGAAGGATCTTCCGTACATGTACATTCGCTTTCAGACTAACTCATTTCTCTTGTAATGACATAAGTACAGTTTCTAGAAATCTTGAAACTCCTGAAACTTAGGAAGATTATATCTTGGTGTTTTCCAGTGTCTCTTTTTCAATCTTTTTCGCTCAGATTCGAAATTTTGTAAATAAAATTACAAATCAATCGTTTGTTCTTAGTAACAATGGACAAAGATCCTCTTGTCATTAGCTTACAATTATCGGACAATGGTGGGCGCCAAGATCCTTCAGGATCTCTCGTTTGTATGAAGAGATTGGATTTCAACAGAAAAAATGATGACTCGACTAAAAATAATGTTTGAATTTACGAGAAACATGAAAAACACGATTTTCGGATGACTCCGTGTGACCGCCATTTTCAGTTCAACCATCATATGGTCAGTTGAAGAATAAGCAGACAGATTCAACTAGGCGCAAGGTGTTAGGCTTTGATGAGAGATCTATCGCTTCAATGAATTTGCACAATCAGCTAAGAATAATGCTTTGAACTATACCAGCAACATGGAAAAGCATAAATTTTAGATGACCCCACATGATCGCCATCTTGAATTTGACCATCATATTCAGATCTTGGGAATAATCAAATAGATTCAAAATGGGCGTAAGGCTATGCTTAGATATCCCCTCGGTTATGAAAAATTTTCACAATGAGCCAAGAATAGTGCCTTGAACTATACGAGGAACATGAACAAATATGGATTTCAGATGACCCCACCTGGTCGCCATTTTGAATTTGAATATCATATCTTCATCTTAGAGACATGCAAATAGATTCAAAATGGGAATAAGGTTATAGGCTATGATGCGAGAGCCCTCTGTTTTGATGAATTTGCACAATCAGCCAAGAATAATGCCTTGAGCTATACGGGCAAGATGAAAAAGTTGGATTTTAGATGACCCCAAATGATTGCCATCTTAAATTTAACCATCATATTTCGATCTTGTGGATATGCAAAAAAGATTGGGCGTAAGACGTCGGGCTATGCTCAATGTTGATAAATTTACACATTGAGCTAAAAATAATGCCTTGATTTATACGATCTTCATGAAAACGTTTGCTTTTCCGATGACCCCATGTGGTTACCATTTTGAATTTTACAATGAAATCTTGATTTTGAGATATGTAAATGAATTCAAATAGGCGTAAGATGTTGGGCTATGATTAGAGATCGCTCAGTGTTGATAACCTTGAACAAAAATAATGCGTTGAATTATACGAACATCATGAAAAGTATGATTTTCAGATGGCTCCATATGGCCGTCATTTTGAATTTGACCATCAAATCTTACAGATATATAGATTCAATATATAGGCCTAAGATGTCAGGTTATGCTCAGAGATCTCTCAGTTTTGATAAATTAGCACATTGAGCTGAAAATAGTGCCTTGAACTATAAAAGCATCATGAACAAGAGCCCAAGGGGCTTCAATATACACCCGTTTATCTGGAATTACATTGGTCCAAATTTCAAGGTTGTTTAATAGCCTTGATTCCAATTGGTAACTAGCAATCCAGAGAAAGGTCGACAAGTTTGTGCTTCTGAAAATGTAACATATATCATATCTTGGTAACTAGTTGACCTTGAAGCAAGAGCCGAGAGCTCACATATCCCACACTGAAATCGACAATAGTCAAACATAAGAAATTAGTAGATTTCCTGCAAATGGATTTCTTTCAGGCGAGATAATTTTTTATGAAAGAAGAAGAAAGTAAACCTTTGTTCTTGAGTTAATAAATAGGTATGAAGTTCATAAAGGACCCCTCTCCCCGTTAAATTAGTAAATGTATGGTTTTTATTTTACAACAGTTTAACTAAATGTAGTTGTTTCAAACATGGGAGACAACTCCGCAGGACAAATGCCATATACATATAGGGGCGAGAAATCTGAATATTCCAACCTAACACATACAGTCAGCTAAACTTGATTCAGTTTTGGGGGACTGACCTTGACAAATTGATCTCAAAATGTATGGCTCTTCGCCATGCGAATAAGGTATTCTCAAAGTTTGCTACCAATCCATACCTTGAAACTAGAGATATCGCATGGACAAGAAATGTTAATGGATGAATAGAACAAAACACAACATCGCATTACACGACCTCGTCTTCAACAGGCATATGAAAATGTGACTTTTACTGATTTTTCTTGATTTTGGGGTCCCAGTGACCTTGACATTTGACCCACATTTTGGTATGTAACACATGTCAATGTATCTACTGGCAGAAAAAACCTTTGACCTTGACCTAGATTTTGGTATGTGACACATGTCCCCATAATGTATCTACTGAAACAATAAAAAAGTTATTTTTAATAATTTCCTGATTTTGGGGTCAGTGACCTTTGACCTTTGACCTTGACCTAATTTTTGGTATGCGACACTTCATTTTCCCCTATTGAATCCACTCACAATTTTTTTTTAATTTTTAATGATTTCCTGATTTTCACGTCACAGTGACCTTTGACCTTGATTCTGGGGTCACAGTGACCTTGGCTATTGACCTGGATCTAAATTTTGATACATGACAAACCGACTCCCCGTAAATTCTCAATGGACTCAAAAAATCATGATTTTTAACAATTTCACAATTCACAAACCTTGACCTTTGACCGTGATCTACAGTTTGGTATGTGACCCATCGTGTCGGCCTAATGTATCTACTGACACAAAAAAAATGTTATTTTTAATAATTTCCTGATTTTGGTGTCCGTGACGTTTGACCTTCGATCTTGACCTATTTTTTGGTATGTGACACTTCCCCTATTGAATCCACTCACAAAAAAATAGAAATTTGTAATGATTTCCTGATTTTTTGATCGCACTGACCTTTGTCCTCTGACCTCGACCTACATTTGGTATGCAACACATCGTTCCCCTCCTTGGGCATCCACTCACCAAAAATTAGAAAACTGTAGATAGAAAACTGTCCATGATCAATGATTTCCTGATTTTAGGCAACAGTGACCTTTGACCTCTGACCTCAATCTCAATTTTGGTACGCGACACATCGTCTCCACCTAGCGTATCCACTCACAAAAAATTGCAACTGTGAATAGAAAATGTTCACAGATATAGACTGGACACGAACTCTTCAGTGATTTCCTGTTTTTAGGCCAGTGATCTTTGACCTCTGACCACGATCTTCATTTTGGTATGCGACACATCTCCCCATAGGGTATCCACTCACCAAAAATTGGAACTGTAGATAGAAAACTGTCCCAGATATAGACCGGACACGAGGGACGGACAGACGGACGGATGAACACACGAACACACGGACGGAAACCGCCATCACATAATACGTCCGTCCGGCGGGCGTATAAAAACTATGATTTTAGAGGACTCCATATGGCCGTCATTTTGAATTTTACCGTCAAATCTTGATCTTACGGATATATAAATAGATTCAAAATAGGTGTAAAATGTCATGATATGCTTGGAGATCTATCGGTATTGATTAATTTTGGACGATGAGCTAAGGATAATGCCCCGAGCTATACGAGTAACAGGAGAAAGTGCAATTTTTAGATGACCCAACATATCCGCCATTTTGAATTAAACCATCATATTTTGAGCTGAAAATTATGCAAATGATTTCCTGAATGATCCGCTGTACCAAACTATTTTAAGTTCACAGAACCTCCTTGCATTCCATATAAGTATACTAAATCTATAGCCACCAAAATATTCAATTACTCTAATGCTGTCAAGGAGTTCGACTGGGACTTATACACGTAGGGGGGCTATAGTTGTGATTGTGAATCGTCGAACTTTATCTATACACCACGCAGACATGTTGTGACTGGTGACCTTGATGTGGTGAGTGATAAAGACCTAAGCTTACTCCTGATGAAGGGACCTAAATATAGAGAGCCGAGAAATTTAAATCTGAAGGCCGAGCAGAAGATAGTCTTGTCTGCTTCGGAACAGTACGTTATTGATTGGTCTAAGCGAGAAAAAACTGAACCTACAGTATTCGCTGATTGGCTGGACCTCACCAAGAGCAAGGTCGTTGAAACAATCCGCCATATTGACAGAAGTATCCTTCCCCAAGCAAAACAAGTACTGAGAAGCCCCAATTCGCAAGAAGTTCTAGCAAATCTCCAGAGTAAATTCGTCATAGTCCCAGCAGACAAAGCTCCAAATAATATAATATACACATTACTATTACCAGGTGCTGGTTGAAGAATTGAGTGTAAACATATCGTCATCAAATACGTCTACTTACTCTCAAACTGCATTTACTCTGGAAGATTTATTTTACAATCACAAAACGTTTCTCAGGGAAAGAGGTATTTGTCTTCCAACCAAACATAACGATATACCAAAAGTATACTGGACTCCCAAAATGCATAAATCACCATACAAAGCTAGATTCATAGCTGGTTCTAGAAGCTGCACCACCAAGTTTCTTTCAACCCTGTTGACGAGGGCCCTTTAGGAGGTAAAAGCATTTTGGGAAAGGTATTGCGCCACTATTTCTAAAAACTCTGGCGTTGAATGTATGTGGATATTGAAAAACTCAAAATGTCTTACGGAAGAACTTGATGCTAAGGTCACATACCGTATAGACATGTATCCACATGGAATTTCTCGACTCTCTATACTACAATCCCTCATCAGGACCTTATTGACCGTCTAAGTTCATTAATAGTATCTGTGTTCAAGAAAACTGATCGTAGATATATTAATGTCGGAAGCCATAAAGCATTCTTTAGCTCTACTACATACAAGAGATATCATTCATGGGATGTTTCTTTGTTTATAGAGTTGCTTGAATTTCTCATTAAAAATATCTATGTGAAATTTGGCAACACAATATATCAGCAGCATATAGGTATTCCAATGGGTACTATTTGTGCACCCCTGTTGGCTGACCTGTATCTGTTCTCTTATGAATATGACTATATGCAGGCGCTTTCAAACACAGATCCATTCAAAGCCCGTTCCTTCTCATTCACCAAACGCTATATAGACGATCTTCTCGCTGTGGATAATCGCTATATAAATGACGCAGTGAAGGATATATATCCACCCTCACTGGATTTGAAGGAAACTACATATAGTCCTACAGGCACATCTTATTTAGATCTCTATCTCTACAAAAATGAAGCGGGCATTCTCTCTCGTCGACTGTATGACAAAAGAGATGATTACAATTTCGACATCGTAAACTATCCCTTTCTGGACAGTAATATTCCAGTGGGACCTGCATATGGCGTATACATATCACGCCTAGTAGCATTTGCTAGATCCTGTGTTAAATGTGACGATTTTAATCAACGTCACAAAACATTGTTGCAGAAACTTATAAAACAGGGCTACACCACCAAGCGCCTCCACTCAAAGTTTCTCAAATTTGGCGATACATATTGCATGCTGATAGCAAAATACGAGCGTAGCGTGCAAGATCTATGGCGATACGTTTGGTAACTTGTGTCTAATTCTGCTTAACCCGGGGCTAGGGGCCGTATGAACCCATGTACTTCAAGATCCTCATGGTACTCATATGAACAGCCACAATCAAAGCGTGACTGAGATACATCATTCTTTAGATGACGACTTTGCAACGAATATTATGGATTAAGAATACTGATCAGCGATACGGATTTGATATTTTTGGAACATCATGATGTCTTGCCGGCATCATTGAAAACTGTTGACCGCTTCTTTCTTGCGGGAAACAAGCCTATGTTTATGTATACTATGATTGTCTTTTTGAATTTGGTGCTAATACTGTTATATGGAATATGGAATAGGTCTTTGGATTATTGACGCGGATATTCGCTAATGTACGACGGTTGAATTATGAATGACGGACTAGACGCGTGTAATTGATACAAGAACCTTGGTAGAGCCTTTAACAATTTAGCGCATTGAGCTGAGAATAATGCCTATTATATGCGGAACCTGAAAGGGCATGATTTTTGGATGACCCACATTAGCGCCATTTTGAATATAAGCATTATATTTTAAACTGAAGCCGAAGAGCTAATATAATCAAAATGGGAGTAAGGTGATAGACTGAGATTGGAAACTTAAAAAGGAGCACTTAAGAGTTAAAATACTCCCTTAGATTTGACTATCAACATGGAAAATACGTAAACAAGGGGCTTGGGTGTTGCCTGTTGATATTAAAACGAATTTAGACCAACTTCGCATGTTTCAAAAAAAAAAAAATATGTTGTGACTTCTTGGGATATTTCTGTAAATGTGGCTGATGGCATAAAAACTGCCTGCGAAAATCACCCACCCAATCGTTTTCTCTGGTCTTCATTACCAACAACTTCGTCCTTACACAATATATTTACATGGAGTGTTGTGCTTGGTTCTTTGCTTGGTTCTTTAGTTGTATTTGTCTGAAAACTACAAACTGATTTGTGCTTCGGGTTCTACCATTTTTTGTCCCCCCCGCCACATTAGTAAGGGTGGGCGGGGGTGCGTCCGTAACTCCGTTATTCATTCCGTTACACATTTCTTGTCTGACCAATTACTCAAGAACTTTTCAACCGATACACTTCAAACTTGGAGAGTGTCTTGGCATCGGTGAGAGGACTGTTGGAATAGCTTTTCAGTTACCTGTGTAATCCAAGATGGCCACCATCCGCCATCTTGAATCTCTGCAGTTGGATCTTTACACATTTCTTGTCCTACCAATAACTCGAGAACCATTGAACCGATCCACCTGTGAAATCCAAGATGGCCGTCATCAACCATCTTGGATTGTCAGCAGTTGGATCTTCACATATTTGAACCGATCGACTTCAAACTTGCAGACAGTCTTGACATTGGCGAGAGGACGTTTGGAATTGCTTTTCAGTTACCTGCGTAATCCAAGATGGCCGCCATCAGCCATTTTGCATTGTCGGATCTTTACACATTTATTTTCTGACCAATAACTCGAGAACTATTCAACCGATAGACTTCAAACTTGGAGAGTGTCTTGACATTGGTGAGAGGACGGTTGGGATTGCTTTTCAGTTACCTGCGTAATCAAAGATGGCCACCACCAGCCATCTTGGATTTCAGCAGTTGGATCTTTACACATTTCTTGTCCGACCAATAACTCGAGAACTATTCAACGGATCGACTTCAAACTTGGAGAGTGTCTTGACATCGGTGAGAGGACGGTTTGGATTGCTTTTCATTTACTTGTGTAATCCAAGATGTCAATATCAATGGACGAGTTTATGTGGTCTCTCAGAAGGGGGCGCAGTGAAACATGCATGCACACAAACCTATTTGTGTGGCATTCTTAATCAATCACGATGGAACCAACAGTTAAACTTGAGACAGAAATTTACGTCTTCAATAAATATTAATTTGCAGCTTTTTCTCAAACAATGAAAACGGTTGCCAGTATTTATTTAACTATGAAGGAAATTTATGTTCACGGTGCTATTGGAAACATTGGCATTTTGAAAAAAACCGCGAAGATGTGATGACTGTGGAACAGATGTGAAATTACAAACATTTGATGTCGTTTGTAATTTCTGTGGCCTGTAACCGACATCACATCAATGATAGACACACCCGCCTGAAGCAGAACCGTGGCAGTTGCTGATCTTAAGCAATGGTTGGTGTAACGGGTAATCTTTAGATGTATTTATTTATAAGACTTGATTATAATATAAAAAGAATTTAATACCTTTAAATATTTCATATTTCGCTTGCCTGTCGGTCTCTGGCTCATTTCGTTTGTTAGCCAAATCTCTTAATTTCTTATCGTCAGCGGAAAAAAATTCTACCTTTGTTCAGTTGAGCACACTCGTGTTGTGTCTCATTTAAAACAGCAAGAAAAGACTCATCTGTGTCTCTCATGAACTTTTCGATCTCGGCTTCTCTAGATAATTCGTATCTGAAAGCACGTCTTGTTTCTCCTGTTGATCTGTTTCTTACTGTGCACACTCGTATGTCCCAATTGGTTTGTAAATATCTGCAATTATTACATGATTATACAATTTCTACCTTTGAAACAAACTAAAGTTCCTACTTGCAGGGTATCCATTCTATAAATTGTTTATTCGATTGTACAGGCAGACGAGGCTTTGTCCTGCAATTTATCACCCGCCCTGTGAAATGGATTATCCCGAGTGAACACATGTGCGGTCAAGATCACGGGTGTAGATTTCACACGTCACAAAGTTCTTAACCGTGCTAAATGGTGTAATAATTGCACGGTAATCAGTGTGTAATAGGTGTAAGTGTTATAGAATATCTAATTATTCGCGCGCCGGTTCTCGTCAGGTAACCGAAATTAACCAACGTTAAGCGCGATCAATACTTTGATGGGTGACCGGATGTTGTAGTAGCTGGGCTAACCATAACTGTGGGCGCTCTCTTGTTCTGGCGTCTCTCAAGCTACATGAGCAGGAGAGGTGACGGGTCAACCCGCGAGTATGTTGGGTTAACCCACGGGTAAGGTTAGACGAAAACTAATAAAACCGAATTTGGACTGAGATAATTGGAAACAATTACAAGCGTCTGGTCCGTCATTCATTATTCAGCTGTCGTCCATTAAAGAATCTCCGCTGCCATAACCCAAAGATATATTCCATATAACAGTAAGACGTTGGTTATATTACCAGATAGTTTTAATTTTATCGGGGCCTTTATTCCACAGAAAACTATAAATAATGCTGTTGAGCTTTTCAATTTATGAAATTTTCATGTGGATTTGGTAAGGAATTTTTTTTTGTTATTTTTGAAATGGCAATTTATAACTATTATTTTCCCCAAAGTTGATAAATCTTTTCTGTTCTTCACAGTTGATAAACCTCTTTATTACACACAACGGTGTGTAATAGATATGAAAATAAGTGAAAAGATTAAATAGCATTATTCAATCTAGAGTAAGTTCTCTAATTATTCGCAAACCGCTTTACAACAGATCACCCAAGTTGAACAACCTTGAGAGCGGTCGATACTTCACAATCAAAATAATGGTGATGGATATCACCAAAAAAACGGGCGACGAGAGTATCGCCAATAAATGGTGATTGGTGATGAGTTAGAACCATCACCATATTCCATCACTACTACTATATGGCGATGGCCATCGCCATTTACTGGCTCCCTTTCGACCAAATTAAGTTAAAGATATCCGACCCGCTCTTTCTAGAAGTTTTGTTATTGGATATAAAGGGTAAAACAATCTCTCACTCTCATTGAAAAAAAAAATGTTGAAAACGAAAAACAACTAGAAAGAGAAAAAGAAAACTGGAACAAAAAATTGGGGAAAATTTTACTCAGGTGAAAGATAAACAATTGGATAAATTAACAGAATTAACACAAGCTTTAGAAAAGCTGAGAGGAGAAAAAATGAAGGGGGTAAGGATTACATCCAGCGCCAGATGGTACGGCTTGAGTGAAAGCCTCTATATATTTTTGTGGACCAGAAAAAAAGACATTTTCAATGTAAAATTATAGACAAGTTAAAAACTGATTCTGGAGAATTCACAAAACAAAATGAAATTATTGAAGAACAGTAAAAAAATTATGAATCGTTATACGCACAAAAAGAAATACACAAACAGTCCTGAACTGAAGTTTGCAGTGATGATACTAATTTTTATAAGCGATAATCAAGCCGCGAATTTGGAAGGACAAATTAGGATAACCGAATTGTCACAAGCTGTACGAAATATGAAAAATAATAGGAGCCATGGCCAGGGTGGTACTTCTGTGGAATTTTTCAAGGTATTTTGGAAAGATATAAGTCCATTTGTTTCACGATCCATCAATGAAGCCTGCCAAACTGTGCAACTCTCAGTATTTAGGTCAGAGAGGGAGAGCAATAACCTGTTTACCAAAGCCCAATAGAGATCGTGATTTCATAAAAAAATTGGAGGTTAATTACTCTTCTTAATGTGATATATAAGATGGCATCAACATGTATAGCAAACCGCATGAAGACGGTTTTAACCGAACTTACAGACGAAGATCAAACAGCATTTATGAAAGGACGATACATCGGAGAAAATACTCGTCCATTGTATGATGTTTTGTTCGAATGTAGAGAAAATAATATACCTGGTATGGTTCTATTCTTTGATTTGAAGAAAGCATTTGACTCCATCTCAATAGATTTTTTTGGAAACGAACTTTAGATTTTTTTGGCTTCGGTGACTCAATCAAACGTTGGATAGATATTTTATTGTGAAATGACTGCCCGTGTCATACAGAATGGCCACTTCTCTGGTAGATTCCCAGTGGAACGGGGATGTCGACAGAGGGACCCCACCGCCCCATATCTATTTGTTCTATGTGCAGAGGTTTTGGGTAAAATGGTTAGGGATAACCAGGAAATTAAGGGTATAAATATAGATGGGAGGCATGTAAAAATGAGCCAATATGCCGAAGACACGACATTTTTCCTTAACGGAAGGGACTTGAAGGCTGTATTAAACACCTTACATTTGTTCTTTCGTGAATCTGGTCTGCAAATAAATATAGAAAAATCGCACGCGATATGGATAGGCAGCCAAACTGATTCCACAGTAAGGCTTTGTCCTGATTTTCAATTGAATTGGAACCCGAAGTCCTTCATATCTTTAGGTTTAACTTTTATAGCAAATCTTTCGGAAATGAATGAGCTAAATTTTCGTACAAAAATTGATAACCTAACACAAACCTTAGACAGGTGGAACAGAAGAGGTTTATCAACTTTGGGGAAAATAACAGTTATAAAAACAATTGCCATTTAAAAAATAACGCATTTATTATTTCCTTCCCAAATCCACTTGAAAAATTCATAAATTAAATAGCTACACAGCATTATTTATAGTTTTCTGCGGAATAAAGGTCCCGATAAAATTAAAAGAAAATTGATTGCGAAAGACTACAAAGATGGCGGACTAAGAATATTAGATATTGAATCATTTTTAAAATCTCTGAAAATTACCTGGCTGAGAAGATACCTCTACCCTGAGGCCTGGTCTTCATTTCTGAAACCAGTTCTGGGAGATTCAGAAATATTTTCTCTGGGTGCCTTAAGAATAGAAGTATTATTAAAATCACTTTCTGGAAAGATGTTCTTTCAGCAGGGAAATCATTTATATTGAAAGAAAAACCTCACGAATTGGACAGCAGGAATATCATGAATCAACCACTTTGGTATCATTTTACAAAATCTATCTATTTTATTTCCCAAATGGCATAAAAATGGTTTACGTTATTAAAAGGATATTATATACCAAGATGGAAAAATACTGACATTTGACATTGTCAAAACAAGATATACTATTCGTGGTGCTTTCTTTGATTACAAAAAATGGACTCTCAAAATTCCATAAAGTTGGCTACAGAAATTAGCAAATGACAAAGTGATTTTCATACTCCCCGTATTTTACCGTACGTTAGCTAAGTGATAAGCACAAACAAAGGTTGTAAAAAATATTACGATGTTCTTGTTCAAAACGATGTTCTGTCTTTGTCCCAGGAGAAGATACACTGGGCTTCGCTCTGGACTGGAAACATATATATACTGCACCCCCAAAACACAAGTAATATACAGCTTCAAGATTCCCAGTTAAGATTGATTCACAGATATCTTACCACAAATGTACTGCTTGTTAAGTTGGGTATAAAAAACAGTAAATTATGTACTTTTTGTGAACTAAAAGAAGAAACAATACTTCACATGTTTACAGAATGCTGGTGTATACAGAATAGTTGGCGAGACCTCTGGCATTTGTCTTACCTTTGTACTGGAAAAGAGGTCAATATATCCGCTGACAAAATTTCATTTGACCTACAAAAAACTGTTTATTAGAAAACCACATTTTCATTTTAGGAAAAAAATATATCTATAAAATCTGGGCACAAAACCGGATTTTCTTGAACTAAAAATTTCTGTTAGAAAAATATATTGAGGTTTGTAACATGAAAACGGAATCATTTAACACTGAATGGTCTCCAATAGAAGGGTCTCTGGTCAATAATGTTGGCACAATTAGCTAGGCAAGCCCTGGAAATAGATCACTTAGAGAATTGTCTACTACATTATTCGACTGTACCAAAAACATATTTGATGATAGTAAAATAAAATGTAAAGTATATTATATCTGATTCTTGTGTATAGCCTGCTACTGAATAATAATATCAAGGATCCATTCCCGCCAAATTTGCCTTCTGGTATCGAGAATCTTTATGAAAATAATAATAGGAAAATTTACCATTTGAGGAATCTGAGTGAGTGAGTAGGATTTATCGTCGTTTTAAACAATTTTCCAGTCATATCACGACGTTGCCTGCATGTGTCAGGACACGAGTTAGCCCACAGTTTCTATTTTCCAGGACACTGATCAGCCCAGCCCGTACATCACCCATCCAGGTATTCACCGGGCTCAACTTTCCTTAACTTCGGAGAAGTTTCTGAGAACCGGTGTGAATTTTGAATTTTAAACGGTTTTCAATGTCCTGTACCTGTTGCACTTGTGGGGTAATGTAAAGTGATGAGAAATGGAAGTGTCATACATAAGGTATTTTGTATATATTCCAATGAAATATTTCTTTATCAGAATAAAAATGTATCAAGACATAACAGACCGCCAATACTAGAGCATATGAACAGACTTCATATGCTTGGACCTGCTGGCCCTCCAATGAAAGCGTTTCCCACAAATCTCACAGCAGTATACGCCCTCGCTTGAATGTACACCCTTTTCATGATCCGCTAGTGCGTCTGTGTACTTGAAAGATTGCCCGCATAAATCACAAAGGAAAGCCTCTACATTCTTCTTGGAGTTCTTACAAGACTTCATGTGACGGTTGCAAGACATCTTGTATGTGACCAGTTTTTGGCATCTCTGGCACGGATGAGATTTGATGCCTTGATGAGCATCACAATGCCCTTCGAAATGATGCTTATCCATAAACGTTTTGTGGCATATGTCACATTCAAAACGACCCTCCTTCGTGTGGGAAATTATGTGTCTCCGCATACCACTTTCGCTTTTGAAAGTCTTCCCACATACATGACACACTGGTTCTTGTTGCTGTTCAACATCGTCATCCATTTCTTCGGAAGCTTCGGTGGGCTTTAAATCTTTAGGCAAAATCTGCAAAATTAAAAGAACTGATAGATATGCGCAACATATCAAGCAAATAATACACAAATATGCATCCATCACCTAGACAATATATAGGCAGGCCAATATGACAGCAGGCTCCATAGTGACGCTATCGACTTCATTTCGCCGAAATGACCAGGAAATGCATCGATCCTGCGTACGTATGCTTCACATAGCTTACACATATCGTACAAACTCAGGTAGCTGTGTATGTTAGCCAAATGCATATGGCTAGAATTAGCATGGATAACCTCCTTCCCATTCAAACTGACCACTAGCTTGATCATTGCTGCTCGCATTCGAAGTATCTGACATTTTTTTTACCCCCCGTCCAAATAATCTGTAGACTGCAGAGTGTGCCTTGGCGCGCCTCATCGTAGATATCTGACACGGTTGAGGTGTTTTAAGTGCACGACAAAACAAAACTTACAATTCGGGGTAAGATGGAACACTATCGTCAGACTCGGGACACTTGGCTCACAAAAATGACAACTAACATTAACTTTCAACACATTTATTTATTGAAAAGAACAGCTCATTCATCCCAACTAGGTTTGCTAGCAAGTAGCTTGCACGCAGTTCAGTGGATTTTGGCACGATACTGGACGAGTTCAACAAACACAGCAGGCCAAACATGGGCGGATACTTTTCATCACAGCATAAATCAAGGAATATAAAATAGTAAAGTGAATCTCAACGAACGTCTCATCTTGAAAACTCAAGCGTAACTATCAGACCGTTTGCACACGCTTGTATGGTTGTGCCGGAACGAACAGACTTGGGCAAAATTGAATTAAACTCATATTTAACAACGAAAGCAATATTTGGCAAACACTAGTTAACATGGATGGATACTCTCCACCACAGCTTCATTCATGATACATAACGTAGTCAATCGATAAAATGACTATCAACGAACATGTAGTCTTCCAGGTTTAGTGGTAATATGTGACCGTTTTGCATGCGATTGCTTGTGCGAACGAACTCACTTCGGCAAAAATGTTGTAAACTGATATTTAGTGACGTAAGCAATGTCGAGCACGTTTGGCTTTGATTTTTTTTCCCTGAATTTACTGCTCATTCTCAAGAAATCCACCCTCGTCCATTGGACTCTTAACCTCACTGACATAATATATCGGGGGCGTGTTGAACAAGCACATGGCTGCCAACGTTAAGTTCATTGATATCCACTTCTCGTTATGTCAAACCAGGCTCGCTCTCAAGGTCGATCTACGAACTGAAATCCTCACTGTCTTCATCGAGGGCAATGCCATCCTCACTGTCCAATTCTGGTTTCTCTTCAAAACGAATAACAGATTCACTCTCTCCTGTACCTGATTTGTCATCCTCATTCCATTGTTTCTAGATTTCTTGGCGCATAATCTCATCTTTCGCTCTCCTGTTTCATCTCTGATTCGTTTCAGCTCCGGTGTTGAGGTGGCAAGTATCGTTTTCCCGTATTTTCTCCAGAATTGCCAAACTTTCTTTATGGAGCCTGAAAATAAAACAGCGTGATTGTTGACGATCTAAACTGTCCTCATAAGTTTGATAAGTAAAGGAACATATCAATTTCCCTATTGCCTAGAGTAGTTTGTCTATATTGACAGGTGGCCTTCACGATCGTACTTCAAGATTAAAAACTACACACGCAATGGAGAAAACTCATTGATTCATCACCGATTGGCTCCAAAGAGTGGGAAACAATGGCTTTCCGGTAACGAATCCTTTCCTTCTCTGAGGTAGATGACGCCCACTGTGGTGAAGATATAACGCTGTAATGGAAATCGGCTTTGGAAATCGCAAAGTATATAAATAAACCTTGCAGGCAGTGGTTTCTAGCACTGGAAACTTCTACTATTTGTCCGTCTATACTTATCCATGGATAATGTCTGATATCCTGTGGAGTGACCAACTCGGGGTGTGTGGTAGCAGTGGGTTCTGGCGAGGCAGTTGGGGTTGTTGGCAATTCGACAGCAACAGATTCATCTTGAGTCTTGGCAGGAGCCTGATCCTCATTTGTTGAAGGTGTTTGGAGTGCATTTGAGATTGACGCATCGGAAGATTGGCTGCATCGTTCCGATGTTATAAAGTAAGGTCCATCGGTTACCGTTGAAGGCAGGAAGCAGTCATCTCCAAAGGCATTATGATAAATGCCCATACCCCAGGAATCTTGAAACCGGCTAAGATGTTTGTTGGAATGGCAGCTTTTGTTCAAGCCTTCCCGATAGCTTCTGCGAGGTGGTAGATTGTAATGGTCTGCGAAGGATGTCGCATCATCTAGCTGTTGGTGGCTTTAGTGAAGAAGCCTTGGAGTGGACCAAATACGCCTAGGTCTAAGGGTTTCGGCTGGTGGCTTGTGTGGAGTGGTAAGGTAACTACGCTTATGCCATTGTCTGCAGCATACTCCAGAGAGCTGGGAGATCTATAGCTCTCGTGGTTGTCCATGGTCAGGAGCTCATTTCTTTCTGCCATTTCAAATGCCATTTTTTTTCGAGCATTTGGGTGTCATGCCATGGAAAATTTTGAGGACATGGTCAAGTAATCCTTCAGTGACTGTTCGAGGTCTGTCGACAACCCCTCACTGTGATAATAATTCGCAGATATCCCTACATCCGGGTCTCTCTCGTACTTCTTAACGTATCTGGCCAAAGTTGTTTTAGGAATGCCCATTCTCTTGGTGACCTCCCAAAGCGATTCCGCGTGAAACAGCACATGTAGAACAGCTTGTTCCATTGCCTCTTCTGCCACAAGCCCATACTCTCTCTTACGCTTGTACTGTTGAGACATTGTGTACTGCATCAAAGTAAGCAAGAACAATAAATTATTATTTTGTTCACTCTCTTCCGTTTTAACCCTCAACTTAGCGGTATTATAATGGGGCCCTTGTCGAAGAACAAGCAGTTGGTGGCAACAATCGACTGGTGTTGAGGCAACTAGCAATTGGTGACAAATCTGACCGATTAACCTATAGTTAATGATGACAACACCAAATTTGACTGTAGCCCAAGTATGTGTCCAGTGTAAGGTTCGTTAGCCTAGGCATACTACTTTTTGATTGATGGTAGTTAAAAATCAATAAGTGGTGACAAAAGGAACACCTTTTACCCAATGCTCCCTTAAAAAGTAGGTCAATCTCAACTTGCGATAGACTTCTGCACCTGACCTGGTGACCCAAAAAGCTGGGTCAATCTCACTGATTTCAATAGGCTTCTGTTTTGTGACCATGCACATGCATGTGTGATGTAAATTTGATGTATCTAGGCATATTCATTCTTGAGATATGATGCTAATGAGGAAACAAATATGGATGAACGTACGTACGTACATGATGACAATACCTCAAGGACAATGTTGGCTGTAAACCATGACCTGATGTGCATCTAGTGTAGGTTTGGTAAGTCTTATCATAATGGAAAAATATGGTGGTAACAAGTAACCAGAAATGAATGAACAAATCTGACTGAGTGGTCTAGCAAAAATAGGTCAATCTCCCCGATTTTTTGATAGGCTTCTGCTTTAAGACCATATACATATATGAAGTAAGATTAGTGCTTCCAGGCATAGTCATTCTCAACATATGGTGGTAAAAATCAATTCATGCTAAATTGACATAGTTTCACCTGGTGACATGGAAAAATATCTGTCAATATACCTGGTTTCACCTGGTGACCTGGAAAAATATCTGTCAATATACCTGATTGTTTAATAGGTTTCTGCTTCGTTACCATATATAAATGTGATGCAACTTTGGTTTTTGTAGACATAGTCAGCCTTCAGATGTGGTGGTATCAAGAAATCGGAGACGGACTGACGTAAATGATGACAATAGCCCAATTCGGAAAGATTTATCTCCCTTGTTCCACCAGGAGCATATTGGTGCAAAGAACTTCCGGTAGGTACCAAAGTCCCTCACAATTAGCTTTAGTCATTACATAGTCTATTTTTCAAGACAATTATCTTATAATGTACACGACGTATACAAGATCTATTACTAGTAGTTCATGCAGAAAATATAAACAAAATAGTTTTTTAAACAAATATTATTCCAAATAATTGCGGGTGCTTTTGGTAGAAGTGAAACCGAGGCGACTACTTCCCGGAAGCAGCTTTTCATACCTCTAACCTTGAAGAACGGCAGTTATTCAGGGGGGATCAGACACTTTCCGGAAAGGGCTATACCCTTCGGGCAACATTTCTCCGAGGGGTAAAAACCGATATGATAAGCGACAGATATGGGGGAAAAGTGGACCACCTGCCAGGGAGATGTAAGACTTGTCTTAAATCCATGCCGTATGCACGGCGAACTGCGAGATTGGGCGACGCCCGAGTGCGCATTGTCGACTCCCGAGCAAGGTACAGAAATGTATACATGTGCCGCCCGATTTTCTCCTCAAAATGCAACTATAACAATTTACTTAAAAACAGTCAGTGGGGTGTGTACAAATCGTCTGACATGTATATATATATATATTCCTATTAATGATCTTGAATAATATAGTTTTACATCATTCTGCATGAAACGAAATTTAGCTGTGCTTGCTGGTTTTAAAATGAAAATATGTCGTCTTTTTAGCACATTTCCGAAAAGTTTTCCTTTAATATTTTAACACAAGGCTATTCCATGGATAACAACTTCTTTATTGCTGTGGAGCTGACGTTTTGTTGGAGATACTTCCAATTTTTTCAAAGCTAATAAACTACAGATTGATTGAAATTGTGGTTTACGGGCCGCGTCCCATACGAATTTCGCGGCCCATCATCAGAATGTTTGTTCTCGCATATTGAAATATACATTGCTGATTTTACATTAATCGTACTATCGAGTTCGTGCGTATTCATATATTTTAACATTCATGTAACATAAACGGGTAGTATGTACAAGTGCGCGAGGATTAACGACTGAAGGAGAGATGATATATACAAAAGTTTTTAGTTGCGAGTAGGAAATAAAATCTATATAATTAAGCATGAAGCTGTAAGGATTTATTAACTGTGCGTGACTGTTTTGATTTATTCTCGTGAAATGTCTTCGTGGTTGTTATGTTGTTCCCGTCCATTACACCGTGCGCCGTCCAGAAAAAAATCTAGGGATCCAATAAAGGACATCACACGCTATTGCGGCCTTTTGGCCCCCTTTTCAACTTTTACCAGTCTGACCATTACAAATCACGTGACTTCAGTGAGATTGGGTGGACTGCCAAATATATTATAAGCGCTGCCACAAGAGTAAGGACACACTGTTCTCAGTCAGCATTTCACATTACCCTGGCGAGAAAAATTGGAACTAAATTAATCTAAAAAAATTGATTCGTTGATGGCAGATCGTTATATGTTGATAGTGTTAATATTTGCACGAATATTCACGAGTACCAATGAAAACATAATATCATTCGACAATAATGCGACATCTTCGAAGTCGATCTTCCGCTTCCTACTTCTACCAACTTGATTCCTCATCCTGTCCAGTAATGTCGAGATTTCATCAACATCCATGTCTGTGAAATGTCGACGCAGTGACATTACATCCCGTTTCGCCCATCTTATTTTCCATCGAGATGTTTGGAGCAACATCTACAACAGTAGCAGCGGAAAGGACAATACTAAAACAACGTATTATGTAATACGCCACAAAATAGTGTTTTTGTTACTTAATATGTTTTAATCCCTGTTTGTTTTTCCTATCTTTTCTTGTTACTTAATATGTAATAATCCCCGTTTTGTTACTTAATGTACTGCTCCCTGTCTTATTACTTAATATGTCTTGCTCCTTGTTTTGTTACTTATTATGTTATGCTCCTTGTTCTATTACGTATAATGTCCTGATCCCTGTTTTTGCACATATTTTTTTGTTACATATAATAAGTAATAATCCCCGTTTTGTTACTTAATTTTTGCATTAATCCTTGTGTTGTTACTTAATATGTAATGCCCCGTGTTCATATATAATAATCCCCCAAGAGTCACTTCTATTTATAGATCATGGCATCATTGATATTAGAGTTTTCTTTAAGCGGGCTTTGTCAATATAAAGGTATTTGCAGCCCATTGTGAATTTTGGTTTAGTTAAAGCCTTTTTTATGGCATTCATGTAGACATTCAAAGTATGATAAAGTATAACAAAGGCCATAATATTCTATGCAGGTTTTTTTTTAACACAATAGAGGTTCATTTTTGCACAAACTGTTGAATTGAATTGTCGCACATCTGCTAAAATTTACATAATCAATTAAGTCTAGCTTACCCCATTCATTTGAAATGAAATCTTCAGTAAAGCTACTTATACCTATTCACTATGAGATCATTAGGATATCGTACTCTCATCCCTTATAATTAATACGTATCTATTGAAGCAGACCACCACATATAATTGCGTATCGTGGATGAAGCAGTCCACCACATATAATTGAGTTTACTGAATCACTATATCCAACAATACGTACAGGTTTCATGAAATTTAAGGTTCATTTTATCTTATTAAATTGGGATATTATTTACTAGACTGATGTTAAAATTTATAGTAAATTTAATTGTTTGTCATTAAATCCACAAGAAGACAGCGTTGTTTTCTGAACGCGTAAACCCTGCGTAAATGCTTCATGAAAACGTCTTTACTCATCTGGTCATTCATGTCCACAGGGGAATGTCCCTAGATGTAAACACTGAGCCCTGATATGTTGGTATAGCCCAATATTTATGTCTATTCCCAGATATTTGAAAACAGTTGTTATTTTGGATACAATATTCAAAGTAACGGTTTACAGAAAAGTTGTTTCATTGATTCCGCCAGGTGAACTTCCCACATGAAATTGTATTGCTTGACTTCTATTTCTGATTCCTCAGTCATCCTGCAGCAACAGCATAAAGTTCACAAAAACAGCACATTGGTCGTCCGGTGTAAACAGCTGATCCACAATAGACACCACTTTCTCCATGGCCGTCCACAGATCAGGGTCTAGGGTGAAGCTTCGAGCAGGGTTCTGGTAATGCGCCAGGCGTGCGAAGCATGGTCCACGGTGTACGCAGATGGCATTGTCTATGTGGACGAGGTTCCTGTCGAGCTCATCGTTCAACAACCCTTTCAATTTGGTCCAGCCGTCACGATGTGGGATAACCGTATTCGATATGGACTCCGGACCTGACATACAGACATCCCGGTCTTCTATGATGGTGACTTTATCACCATAGACATCTAACCCCACCTCAGGGGTACGGGGAAGGACGTCTTGATGATAAAGCCACCATCATAGAAGACCGGGATGTCTGTGGGTCGGGTCTGGAGTCCATATCGAATACGGTTACACTACATCGTGGCGGCTGGACCAAATTGAAACAGCTGTTGAATGGTGAGCTTGACGTGAACCTAATCCACATAGAAAATGCCATATACGTACACCGCAGGGCATTCTTCGCACGTCTGCCACATTTACAGAAATATCCCTTCCCAAGAATTCACAATATTTTTTTTCAAAACATGCGAAGTTGTCCTAAATTCATTTTCGTATCAAGCAGACAAAACCCAAGCCCCTTGTTCGCTTTCAAGTTCCAATCTCAGTCTATCACCTTACTCCCATTTTGATTATATTAGTTCTTCGGCTTCAGTTTAAAATACAATAATTATATTCAAAATGGCGATCATGTGGGTCATTCAAAAATCATGCTCTTTCAGGTTCCGTACATAGAATAGGCATTATTCTTAGCTCCTTGTGCGAAATCGTTAAAGGCTCCACCAAGGTTCTTGTATCAAAGCCTAACACCTACAATGTATGCCTATTTTGCATTTATTTGCATAATTTTCAGCTTAAAACATAATTTAATTCAAAATAGCGGACATGTTGAGTCATCTAAAAATTGGACTTTCTCAGGTTACTCATATAATTGATCAAAATTGATCAAAACCTATACGTAGATCTCTAAGCATAGCATGAAATCTTACACCTATTTTGAATCTATTTGTATATATATTTTGAATCTATTTGTATTTTTGGGGCCATATGGGGTCATGTGAAAATCATACATTTCCATGATGCTTTTTTGTTCAAGGCATTATTTTCAGCTCATTGAGCTAATGTATCAAAACTGAGAGACCTCTGAGCATAAGCTGACATCTTAGGCCTATATTTCGAATCTTTATAATATAATAATATTTGATGGTCAAATTCAAAACAGGCACTAGATTCAGATCTATTTCTTGATAGAATTTTGTCATAAGCATGAGTAAGGCGGTTTTCTAAACAATTTACAGTACTACTTAAGTTCAACGCAACGAATTCTCGACACTGTACATATCTAATCGCTCTGATTTAACCCCTACAAACCTCGGGCTTAGGAAATGACATATTTTTAACGAAAACAGCCAGCTACAAAGATATAACCACAAAGCACAACACAAAAGATATAGATATGCAAATGAAAGAATTTTTTTTTCTGGATTTCCACTTTTCGAATAATTACATATTTTGCCACAGCGTTTCGCTGCGTATGTCCTCAGAGTTTTGAGGTGAAGCCACTCAGGGACGCTATAAGCATATTCACCTCAACATCATGTTAAGATAGATTTTGGAAGTACATATCCAGAAAAGTCTGTGTTCAATAATGTATTTCTTTCAGCCTATTTCTTCACGTTTTTTTTACACGAAAGCGTACAATACTAATGTACATAGCAGCATGTAACAAGCTCTATCATACAGAAACGTGCTAAAGACCAAATCCAAGAAAAGAATTAAATAAAAAATGATGAAAAATATTCCGCCCGAGTAGCACATCCCGACAAGACTACGTCAGCTGAGCCACCAAGATCAAGCTGTTCGCATTTGCTGGGATAGGTAACCCTTACTATCTAACCGTGGAAATGTCTAGCCCACTCGTTTAAGAGGTGGCGATAATACTCAGAGTCAAACAAAGAAACGGTCAAAAAACAGCCATGCCCATTGACAAATTGTTGCTACATGTACCGCCTGTAATAACCTAGTACAAAATCAATCCATATCTCATTGCATTCCCACCGCCATGTCTAAATACGTGTGAGCTTTGGTGCTTTATGTGAAAGGTAAACAAAATCATATTATCTGGTTGACTATGTTTGCCTAATTTGGCTATTTTTGCTTATCATTCATATTTTCATTCCTTAGTTAATTAAATATTACTGTCTCTTAATAATGTAGCAGTGTAGAAATATGCTGCTTTCAAAATCAAAATGTAGCACAGTTGGCTGGCCAACTAACACAAAGCTACGTGTGCCCAAAGTGCCGAGATGAAAATCGGGAGGACATTTTGGAAAAGGATGACGGCCATTTTGAAAACCCAAGATGGTTGGTATTACACCAGATCTATTTTGAAATAATCGTCGTGCTGAAACACTAAACTATCAGAGTATCGACAGAAATTATGTTCATATCTTGCGTGGTTATTGAAATATTGACTGAAGTGGGCTTCAGATGGTGGCCATCTTGAAATCCAACATGGCCGACTCAGTCATATGACCATTTTCATTTGTCTAACTTTGGTACATGTATGACACTTTCCATCAATATTCTGACAGCTCGGTAAGCCCAAAAACATACGAAACAGTGCGGGATTCCAGATGCAAATACTGGTGGCCATTTTGAAAAATGGCCACTGTGACCTACATTGGAAAAGTTCGCGGTGGCTCCATATCTATAGAAATGCTCGATGGGCTCAATGTACACCTGTGCCAAATTTCATGTATTTATGAAAAAAAGGCAAAACTCGATGGAAAATCTGTGCGTATTGACTGGACTATTAGAGGTGGGGGTTTGATAAAAAATGAAAAACAAAAAGAACAAATAATATGGCGAATCCCTAACTAATAAGACATATGCCAGGTTTTCAGTACAAATAAAGGGTGTGATCAACTCGTACAGAATTACCAGACATTCTGCAAATCTTTCACTGTTATTATTTAATGTTTGTTAGTTCATCACTTAACACGGTTAAACCTATGAGAGCCGAATTGATGTTAGAGGTGGAATTATCCTCAAGAAGATCAGTAGAACTGGCCTTTACTTCCTCATATCCATATTTTTGGTGCTCCCTCTTTATATGCCTCCTGTAGGTTGATCGCCTTCTAAAGGCCAAATCACATTTTGTACATTTTAAGGGTTTTTCCCCTGTGTGTATTCTCACATGTTCCTCAAGATAACATTTCTGGTTAAACATTTTACGACACACTGAACACGAATCTGTGAACGGAGACCTTTGCCACAAATTTCACAGGTGTGGTGCTTCTCTTCATAAACTATCTTCACATGTTCTCTCAGTGCAGTTGGTATTCTGAAAGTTTTCTCGCACAGAGAACACATGAATGATCTACCTTTTTCATGCACATTAAGATGCTGTGTTATGGCGCTCTTTCTAGCAAAAGCCTTTCCGCACAAGGAACATTTGTAAGGTTTTTCCTGTTTGTGAGTTACCATGTGCATTGTGACTTGGCTCTCGAGGCGGAAGTGCTTACCACAAATAGCACATGAATGGTTTTTCTCCCCCGTATGGACCAGAAAGTGTCTTTGTAGTTCATATGGACGTGCAAACAGCTTGCCACATTCCTGACACCTGGGCTCATCTCTTTTATGCCACTTCAGGTGTGCACCAAGTTCGCACCCTCTGTTATAACTGTTACCACAAATGGTACATACGTGTGGCTTTCCCCCACTGTGCCCTTTCATTAACTCTACTCTTGATATTTTCTTCCTTTTAGATTGTCGTCTAGATTGTGTGATCAGTTTGTCGGTGTGTTTTCCAGTTACACTGGCAGATTCGCTGTTATCTTTCATGTCCGATCGATCTTGGTCCTTTAACTTGGGGAAAGCCTGACGCGGTTTTGAAACT
The DNA here is from genome assembly GCA_036873755.1 of Hanleya hanleyi. NCBI lineage: Eukaryota > Metazoa > Mollusca > Polyplacophora > Lepidopleurida > Hanleyidae > Hanleya > Hanleya hanleyi. The sequence goes on along the minus strand of JAVTVY010030832.1, from coordinate 82,354 downwards.
GGTTTGCAAACAGTACAAGTATTGATATCTGGAGTGTCCTCGACTATCAATACAGGTTTAGCAGTGTTTGAATCTGCCTTCGCGAGAATCTTTGACATATCCGTACCAGAAGACATGTCTCGAATCGGTATTCTACAGTTAGATGGCATCTTGGTCAAATGTTCTTAACCACCTTGTTGCTCTAAGATTTGTCCCTTGGTAAAGAACATTTGACCAAGATGCCATCTAACTGTAGAATACCGATCCGAGACATGTGAATCGACAACATTATTAACCAAATGTCATGAAAGTACACTGGTTTTTCTGACCGGCGACATCAATTTTTTCTCCAGCTTTGAAATGTTTTTCACGCAAATTCCCCCTGCAGCATCTCACTCTGACTGGTACAAGAACGCCTTGGTGTATAAAAATATCCAGTCTCGCTTCTGCCTGCATATTTGCCATATCCGTCCATCATCGTTTGCAAATGATGCAATATGCCTTTGATTTAGCCATTCTAGAGAAAGGCAGGATAACACAGGGTGGTGACATTTCTTCTTCATGATGAACGTGCGCAATCGGGTTTCCTTTCTTCGGGTAGGTATAAAACTCTGACCTACATTTAGAACAGAGGATTCCATCTCTGCTAGCATCTTCACGTTTCCGAACTTGTTGCCAAACCAGGCAAGCTGTAAAACAGATATTTTCCTGGTTTGGCCTAACCGGGAGTTTTTGCCACAACATCCACACTTCAACTTATTGAATGGTACACTTCTGTTTGCCATTGCTATGTTACTTTACTACTATATGTACACACATCCATCATGATTAAATATCGTACGCATTGATGACAAAAATATTTAGGCCTATCTGTTTTGGGTGATACGTTGTACTGCAAGCAGAAGTACAAGTGGTGAAGGGAACAGAACAGCTTTGGGGATTTTCTACTAACAAAATATTAATTGTAAAACATATTTTTTATTATTTTACTCCAGAAATATTTCTCCAGGAGTCATTCAGCTATGGATGAAAAAAAAAGTGGGATTCGACTCAAAATTGACAGCATTGTTCATTCACAATCAAACGCTCTAACCACACGGCCAAGAAGCTATGCAACACCAAACACTCTTACAATGCCAATACAACTCCGTCTTCCAAGTGACATGAGTGAAGACAAAACAAAACTTATTTTAAATTTCATGAAAATATGACAACCTTCAACCAAAATTATATTTCAATATATGTTTGTGGTATACTTGATACAATTGAGAACATAGAATTAGATTTTGGTTGGAGGTGTCATATTTTGAATACAAAGGAAACTAGAGGTTCCGCTTTGACCCTTGAGTTGCCACTCCGGCATGAAGCCTATAGATGCGGGTTGTTTTTTTAAGCAAAAACATACGTCTCACCCAACCTCCCACCTTGCCTTGAGTGCGCACATAATTTAAGGGAAAGTGCTATAAAATGAATGTAGCAATAAGTATCCTAAACAAAGCTGCGCATCTAAAAATATTAATTACAAAGAGGCGATTTTTATTGTTGCAGTAACCCAGTGGTAGTAGTCCGGATTTATATAGCAATGAGTGGATTGTCGACATTTACAGCGTTCAACCAATGTGAAATGTAATCGTGAAGCATCAACTATTCGAAACTGATCACATTATAGGAAAGATGCAAAACATACAAGAGCCACACCTATAGTATACATGCTGTACCGTATAGAAGTTTCCAAGATATGAAGTGAACAAAAATTGGACAAACAGATAAGCACATTTTGCATGGACCCACACAAGCACTAGCTCACACCCAAACCTAATTAGATCATAAGGCCATTTCAATGAAGCTTCCATCCAAGTCTTATGGTGAAATTCCGTCGAGTAGTGCTCCAGATATCTTGCAGACAAGGTATGTATAGACATGAACAATTAGATGGACGGATGGACGATGGACATGGATAAATGCACACACACACACCCAAACCTAATCAAATGATGGGGCTATCCCAATGAACCTTCCATCCAAGTTTTGTGAAATTCTGTCCAGTAGTTCTTCAGATATCTTGCAGAGAGGGCCTGTATATACATATACATGTACAAGTACATGGACAGACGGACGGACGGACCCCGAACATAAAAACACCAAGAAAAAACACTGTTTTAAAATCGTTTCTTATAGAGAAATGACATTTTTAAAATCGTTTCTTATAGAGAATATCCATCAATTTAGACAGGATTATAGAGAATTGCACAAGGCATTCTTAGGTGGTTAACCACTTAAGAAGAAAAAACACTTAAGACGTCCTTATACATATGAATAACCCCTTAAGGTATCAAATGCAAGAACGGACAGACGGACGGACAAAGCGATCTCTAGTTGGGGGGGGGGGGGGCATAATAAAGCCTCCATCCAAGTTTGGTGAACCTCCGTCACATAGTTCTCCAGATATCTTGCAGACAAGGCCTGTATATATATGTACAAGTAGATGGACGGACGGACGGACACCGGACACGGATGAAAGCATGCACACACACCAAAACCTGATCAAATAAGGGGGCTATCCCAATGAAGCTTCCATCCAAGTTCGGTGAAATTCCGTCCAGTAGTTCTCCAGTAGTTCAGTAGTTCTCAAGATATCTTGCAGACAAGGCCTGTATATAATGTACAAGTAGATGGACGGACACCGGACACGGATGAATGCACGCACACACACCAAAACCTAATCAAATGAGGGGGCTATCCCACTGAAGCTTCCATCCAAGTTTGGTGAAATTCCATCCAGTAGTTCTCGAGATATCTTGCAGACAAGCCAAGGGGACCGACAGACATCCATCCATCCATCCATCCATCAGACAGACAGCACAAACACTAGATGTCTCCCCCCAACATAGTTGGGGGAGATATAATTAAAGTATGGGCTTTCTGAAAATATATATATTTAGCGGGGTTTCAATCAAGCTACATGTACATGCAAATATATTGCTTCAAAAAAGCGGGTCCATAACAAAATCCTCTCGCATGCAATTTATCCGAACATACAAGGCTGACAAACGAGAGTATGAGCAAGTAACAAAGGGTTAAGGGGGTCACAGTTACCTCGACCTTTGAACTTCACCTAAATAAGTGATATCTTCCAATTATGTAACTACCAGTACTGACAATATTTTTTACGATTTTTTGATGGATTTCTTGATTTTTGAGGTCATGACCCGAGTCCTGGAGACGAAGATATAGAAACAATTACAGGGGATGAATTAGAATGATTGTGCTGATGGTAAATGGTGGAACACAAAATTGTGACACACACACATGGACAGACAATGATTCTATGATCCCCGAATGGGGTCCAGACGTTTAAAACTTACCAGCATCATGTGTCTTTATGTGACTATATAGTGTGGATTTCACAGCGAAGGAGCGACCACATATGCCACAGGCATATGGTTTCTCCCCTGTATGTATACGGAGATGGCGCACCAGATCACTCGGCTTCTTGAAGCTTTTTGTGCAGTGGGGACAAATGTGTGGATGTCTGGAATCGTCATCTATGATCTCAGGCTGTAAACTCTAAAATACAAGAAATTGTGTAAATATCAGGGATTCATAGAAGTCCAAATTTTACGAACCGAAATGTGGAAAATTGAGGGGTTTTTTCACTCAAATCGAGTTAAAATAAAATTTATCGGCATTTTTTCTCCCTCAAATTGAGTATATAAATTTTTTACAAACCAGGGTCATTTTTTCCCCCAATGTTGAGTTTTTAATTTTTTTTACAAACCAGGGTAAATGTTGTTCTGTGAACCTTGTCAGCTGTTACCAATTAATGTATTTTTAACCTTTTGTGTAATTAAAACCATTTTGTGTCGTTGATTGCGTTTACTCGTTTCCATCATTATGTTTTCAGGTATCCAGGATACATGAACAAATTGTGTTAGAACAAGTTGTATACGAGTAATACTTCAGGTATCAATCATATAAAACTTTGTAATGCTGCCGGTACTGGACGGTTTTCATTATGCATGCACATGTAGTTCTCATATATATGCAGTGAGGAGTGTCAACTATTTCCTTCTCTGAAAGCGGTTATATCTCAATCAATCAACAATACATAGAAGAACTTTTAATTCCTTTTTCCAACTTCCACACAGGACTGTCTGAATAATATACAAACACACATCCAATTTCAGTATACAAAGATTGCCCAACTTGTTAGGTGGTAATTATAAAAAAAATATATTGATACCATAAAAACCCCATTATCTACTAATTTAGATCCAAAATAAAATTTGAAGAAACCATTATCCAAAATTTAACTTTGACAGAAAAATAATTTTAATTATGGGAACATTTAACAAAAGCAGTGGATTAATAAATATAAAAATCCTGTGATGACATACGTGAAGTTCCAGTTATTGTGAAAATACAAATGACCACAGTATGAAAACTCACACTGGTTTATAAAACGATGATTAAATATATATTATTTATATACACGAGGATTGTATTGGATTACACAAATAATTAGGAATCTTGAGGATGATATCATTTTGATAGAATATGGTTAACAAAAAAAGAAGGAAAAAAATCCACCACAACGAAACCCTTCAAAACGCTTGCAAGCGACTACGGCTTCGGGATCAGATCTCGTACACTTTTCACGGTTTATTTCAATTTTATATAAAAATAAATTCTTGAGAGACACAAAAACTGACCTGGTTAGTGGGATCAAGACCCTTCCCTGTAAGGAGTTTCGCGGGTTACGTGACCTTTCCCTGCACGTGCGGGAGCATTTATTAACTCAACTTTTTATGTACGTCTAACCCACAAGAGAGAGTAATTCTCGTACAGCAGACGAAAGTCGCAATTTTATGCTGAATTGTTGTAAATATCATCGTTCATGCACTTAAAAAATTTATTTGAGTAGTTTTAGAAGAAATAATATATACTAATTGGACAATTTATCAATCTGACCTGTTCACAATGGAAGGCTTAACAGCGACTGTCGTTATTTGGACGAAAAACGAGATTATTTTACCTCCGGAAAATCTTCGGCAGTCATCGGAAGTATAACTCTTCGACCGTCAATAGCCGATAGCGTGTCCACTAATTATCCGATTTTAATTTTAATAATATATTTGGAATCCTGAAGAAATACTCGTTTCAACAATATATAGATTGGTATATTTGTATGCTATTTCGTGACGGAAAATTCAACCGGAAGATATTTACATTGATTTACTGGAAATGTGAGTTTGCCGCCATTTCACTGTGAACATTCGTTCGGAGATAGGGAGGGGCGGTCCAACAAAAGCAATGACTGCGCCCCGTGTCACATGACATAAACACAGCTGTCGAAAAGGGGATTGTCGTCTGGCTTTCGTGGAATGAACATGATGGTCATCAATCATGTTACCTATATTGGTTGGCGATAAAATGGACTTCCCGAGTGATGGAAGCCAGAAGTAAGTATGCCCCGGAGAACAATTAAAAAAAATAAAATACTTCCAATTATACCAAGAAGTAGAAATTTTGACAGACAAATTAAACTTCACCTCCGCACATAAGCAATCCACATAGAAAGTCACCACGTGCTCTGAACGCGCGCACGTGCGACGTGTACGAGATTTGATCTGTACGAGATTCGATCTCAAGCCCGTAGCTCCGGTGTAGCCTTGTTCTATACTACGTGTGAACAACGCTACGGTTGTAAACCAGTCACCAGATAGAGTTGTTGGGGAAATGTCGTACGGGCAATATTTGCCGAACCAATTGACCATATCCAATAAAATAATCCGATTCTATGTTCACTTACCTTTCATAAAAGTACTTGTTTATGAGTGACTGTCCGTGTTTAGCTTGGCAAAAGATCTAAACTCGGACGAGGGGGTTAAAACTGTCCACATCGCCGCCATCTTGCATCGATCAGAACGCCGATTACGCGCCACAACAACTCGCGATAAACGCAACACGCACATGGTGGAATTTGTACTGGCGTGTTTACCATGGCACAACCAAACAATTGCCTGGGCCTTACATATTCACCATATCGGAGAATACAATCCCAGTTGGGAATTACTTTCAGGGCCAAAATCAACTGATAATTTATGAATACAAAAAAAAGATATCTGCTGCTTTGACACGTGAACCCGACTTTCCCAAGGGATTTTCTTATATCGAACTCTGTCCTGAGGAAAGCCACACAAATGCCCGTGTACTTATTACACCTATGAGAATACATAAAAGAGAGAACAGCCATACAATTGCTAAATCTGTGAATCAAACTTTCCTGGGGAATTCAATTTTTTTGGCCAGTCCCAGGGAAAATTACAGATATTCCTATACAAATCACACTTAGGAGAATACATGCAAAAGAAAACAACCATACAACTCAAAAGTGCTCAATCTGTGAACTCTGCGTTCCTATAAAATCCAACACTAAAATGAACTCGCAATAGAGGAAAACCATACAAATACTCCATGTGTGATTAGCCCAATTCCTTAAGCTTATCCAACACATGAAGGCTCAATTTGTGAACCAGATTTTCTCAAGGAGGTATATTATTGGAACTACACGTCCTGATGGAAACCACATGGATGTTTATGCTCAAGTGTTAAATTTGTAAAAGCAAATGAATGAATTTCAATTGTATACTATTGAGCTGATGTATTTGACTTTGTAGGACTATCATTTCCATAAAAAATAAAAAAATAAAAACAATCTTTGCAGTAGAGAAGGGAGGAAGTCAACCCGACATTAAACCATCATTCGTATGATGCGCACATTGCAACATAGATATTAGGAATTGGCCTTCATTTGGACATAGATGTAATGCGTGAGTATGGGCGGGCATAGCTCACGGAGGAATTCCAGTGATTGGAAGGATTGTCGGAGTAATTTATACTGAGGGCTGATTTTATTTTCTCTTAAATCCTATTTCCGTGCACAAATTTCTTCGTAGGTCCTTAATTACATCATTTCTTCAATTGAATTTTGAAACATATTGAAGAGATAATGTTTAATCTTGAAGTCAGGAAAAAAGTTTGAAAATGTGAAGAAAAAAAATTGCCATTATTCCCTGGTTGGAATTTCTTTAGGTGGAATTAAGATTAAAGTCATCAAAATCATCGCTGAAATATAAAAGCAATCAGTGTACTGACCTGTGGGGTCATATGACTTCTTGTCAGTATACGAGGACATCTCGAGTTTAATACTTGATCAAAGAATATCCACCAAAATTTGTATTTTCACTCTTTTGAAATATTCAAAGATAAATTATAGGGATTCATATTTTTCCATAAGAAATAGATACTTTGGCCCTGATTAGACGATTATTTTTGTGTATAATTATATTCATTTCTTGTACGATTTTTACCTCATTGTTCAATAGCTCAGGTAGTAATGAAATGAATGCATTTCTGCCAGATTCACTGTCGTGAACCATGTGGCGAATGGCACTTTCGTAATGAGACTTTTGTATCGCTGAAACTATCGATTTCCTGACATCCTTGACATATTTTTGGGGTGTCACTTTACTGTCTTGCTTTTTCGCGATGGGAGAAAATGACGTCTTTTTCTTCTTCCGATACCTCTGTCTGCGGTTCTGAGCCAATGCTTGGATTTTGAACAATTAATACAAATGAAACTCTGTCCACTTAAGCCTGGAAATAGTGCTTTCGCAGTATTTGGCGTATACAGGGAATCTACTTTCGATCTTCTGTAACTCTTTTGGCTTGGGTTTTTTTTCAAAGAGAGAATGGCAGTTTGAGCACTCCATTCTCCATCGTCTACCGTTGTGTGCGTTAAATTTTACCATGTGCGTGTTGCGTTTATCGCGAGTTGTTGTGGCGCGTAATCAGCGTTCTGATAGATGCAAGATGGCGGCGATGTGGACAGTTTTACCCCCCTCGTTCGAGTTTAGATCTTTTGCCAAGCTAAAAACGGACAATCACTCATAAACAAGTACTTTTATGAGAGGTAAGTGGACATAGAATCGAATTATTTTATTGATAATGGTCAATTGGTTCGGCAAATATTGCCCGTACGACATTTCCCCAACAACTCTATCTGGTGACTGGTTTACAACCGTAGCGTTGTTCTCACGTAGTATAGAACAAGGCTACACCGGAGCTAGCAAGCGACCAGCTCATTTGCGTACACTTCGCCATCGGTAAGATGGCTTGCGAATCGTGTGTCTCCATTATCGCGGAGCGATATCCGGTGTTTTACCGGATTCTGTTCGGCCTTCATCCGGCGGAGAACAGACTCGAAAACTCTGATGAATTACAGGTTTTCATACTTACCTCGGAAACAGACATTGCCTGGGCTTACAAAATATATAGGTATGAATAACTTTCGTATCATCCAAGAGATGTGGTAGATCTGTAATTTTGAACAAGTAGATCATCACATGACTCGAAAATGGCGGGTTACGTTGGGGTTACGTCGGTAGACTTCAGCTGATTGGCTGGCGAAGTCACGTGGTATTTATTTCTGGAAATTCCTCCTGCCAGTTGCCGAAAGTAGTCTGAAATGGATACACACGATCCCAGGGTCAGTCTTACCGCGTATAGATGACCGAAATGGTTACAGGTTGGCGACCAGCTCTCTCGCCGTAGGAGTTCACTCCCTTGTTATGTTCTCAAAGCGCACGCTGTGCGTTGGTGTCAATACCAACTTCCGTTTCAATGCTTTCGTTGATCAAACCAAAGTGAAAATGATACAGTATTACTATTTTCTCAAGACAGACCAGACAGAATACACAAAGAAATACTTACGATTGGCATTCTACGAAAACAACGTGTGTTTATTAAGTATCGTGTGTATTTCCCTGCGTTGGACAAATCGCGTTGGAAGGAACGAAAACGAAACCAAAAAAAAAAAAGGCGACTCGTCAGTGAAATTAGGTTCGTCAGTATTTGGGATTCTTCAACGGAAAAAATACGTCGATGTAACTAAAATTACTTCGGATATACTAGTCTCGGATGAATATAACCCGACCGTTAACAGACTAAGTCGTCCGAGATAAATTCAGAGCAGCTAACGCAGTTTGCATTTGACGTTGTTGTTGCTGCCGACAGATTGACATGTGCTTCCGCGACCATGGGATGATTTCCCGACAACCGGGTATTGAAATTTCGAATTTACGAAGCTTGAAAATTCAGTTTCCGAAGCTTGAAAATTCAGTTTCCAACACACAAATTGAGTATAAATATTTTGGTGAAAACTTTTGATTTTTTACTCAAAGAAATTGAGTTTTGAACTGAAAAATTGAGTTTTAAAACTCAATCTTCGAACCGAAATTCGGTACGTAGAACTGACGTGTATGAATCCCTGAAATATGTGAAGAAATGTCTACAATGATGCAATTAAAGCCATAGAAAACACTTACATATGCCATATAAAGTAGCCATTTCAATAAACTATCTAACCCTGAGAAGAATTACTAATCTGCTTTCATGGTCCCGGTTCATGATACATGTAGTATTGTAGAATCAAAAGAGACATAAAATCACACAACCAAATATCTTTAATTTGTAAACTGATATTCGTACCACACATTTCCTGGATAACTCACCCTCACTTCACTAATTGTGTCTTTTTCTGATGCGGACACGATGAGGATTTTCTCTGATACACTGATGTCCTGCTCCGATGATTTAGACAGTGCTGCTGCCTCCTCATCAGTAGCCTGTATAACAGATAAGGATCGGGACCATCTCGTTCTCTCCTTTCCCACATCCTCATCATCTGTAAGTACAGGACAGTTCATATTCCTTATCATACATGTTAAGTGACAGAAATAAACCAGAACTCCAGAACTAATCCAATATAGTAACTCGGATACTAAAATGTTACCCACAATTAAATAAGAAATGTGTATATTTATTCAAGATATTGGTATATCATTAAGCACACACAAACATGGCTGGATGCCTGTATCATGTTTACAAATCTTACAATCTCATCTGCCGTGTTGGGTAGCATGCCCCAAATTGGAGTTGGTTCATTTCTCAGTTTCATTTGAATATAGAAGACACAGTGAAATAGTTATTTACTTTGAAGAAGTTGTACCTTCAAACTAAAGTTCATCGCCGGTGAAAATATTGTATACCGGAGTGTATGGTACCACAGCGGTGATGATAGATAGAGTGAAGCGGTAGTCACCGCTATGGTACATGTACCATACCGCTCCAAAACACAATATTTTCATGGACAGGGAACTTTGGTGTGAAGTTACATCTTCAAAGTAACTAACAACAGTATAGGCATTTTGGAAAAATTATAGATACAAAGGGAGATAATTGTGGGTTTTTTTTCCACACTGTCGATTTTACAATCTTCAACATATACATGTATATATAGGGTAACCTACCAGTCTCTCTGTGTACCCTCATGTGTCTCTTACAGTGAACGGCAGTACGAAACGTCTCCTGGCAGTACGGACAATTGAACTGGTGAATATTGTTATGGATAGCCATGTGACGAGTCAATGACCCATTCGTGGTGAACTGTGCCTGGCAGATCACACACTTGTAATCCTTCACTCCTGTGTGGGTCTTCAGATGGGCCTTAAGCACTCCCGTTGACACAAACTGTCGGTTACACATCAAACATTTGTACGGCTTCTCACCTGTAATACATGTAGTCATGATTTCATGGATGTCCAAAATCAATATTATTTTTTTATCCTGCCATACATGAAAATGAATGATGTAGTTTTACACAGAAATCTCGCAGACAGACATCATCGAATGTCTAGCAATTATGATGATGTCACCATGCATTGGCACAATATAGACCATTTGTAATGTTAACAATTCAATGTCGAGTTAACACAAAATTTTGTAAATACTGCAACATGTCAGTTTCCGTCATCTTATTATGTTTCTGTGTAGAAACTATAACAATTTACCATACATGTACATTTAATACAGATGGAATTTCAATTGGTCCAATAAATTTGTAAAGTTAAAATTAGTTTAGCACAGGTGTGTTTGGCAAATATACGGTTGCATCCATTTGCTACCTGTCTGCTTGATGACTTTTGATGAGTATGAGCTTGTGCCATTTTCTTCTTAAACATACCGTCTCCATTACAGTACAACTCATGAAATTACAACACATATAAGGGAAGTGGGAAGAGGTACCGACATACTGACTGCGTCACATGACTTCACAGAATAGTCTTCTGGTTAACCTATTCTAAAGCACATCCCAAGAATCTAACGATTCGTGATATGTGTTGTATCTCAGGTACGCTTTTATTGTACCTGTTCATGTGGCAACTTGGATGATATGACCACATGGCCCCTATCACCGGCATAAGCGGTATTAGATACAAATCTAGAGATATGACGGAAATACTCTGACAACTCGTATACCGGTACTGGTAATTGGTGAGCAGTTTCGCTGTGACAACTCGTACATTGGAGATTGGTGAGCTGTATCGTCGTCAGATGTAAATGATGGCATTTAACACAAAAGACTAGTCTGTAAGGCCCGATGTCGACCCAGCATCAACTTCCCACAGCTTAGTGCAATAAAGGAGAATGAGTAAATAGGAGTTAACGTTACTTACACATTATTTCAGTCATATTGTGACAAACAACTAAGCACCAAGTTGCATTCCTGCTGCTTCAAAGAAGAAATCTTTGAAGCAGCATGGAAACAGACATCCTCCATCCACCCCATAAACCCTAAGGACAGCACACAAGACAGAGCCACAATGCTTACCTGGCGCAATAAAGACAAGTGATATTACAGTGCTAGAAATCACATTATCAAGTTCCTGTTGTTTAAAAGTTATGGTTCTCTCTTAAACCCAAACTTATCTCCCCTTGACCACATAGAAGAGTTTACTATAATAAAACTGGAGCAGATCCCCATGTGCACAATCCATGTCAGAGGCCCAATAGCATCAAGAGCTGTTCCATCTGTACTAATTTCAGGTATTCCATGAAATACGTTATACTGGAGACATTTCAAAGCAATGCTATGTTTTTAGGTCATCGTAAATTTGAGCTCTTTGCGGTCACATGGGCCATTATTCACATGGGCCATTATTCCATGAAGATTTGTCAAGCATACCTCAAAATAGATTTTGTTTTGTTACTGTGACCCTAACATTCACTCTGAAACGCTTAGAACTACAGGCTGACAGATATCTGAAGCCTAACTCAAGACAATGCAAGATAACATCCGGATAATATACACAAAGCAAAACCAATGCACCTAGATTATATTCAGCAGGACACACACACAAACAGAACAAATAAGTTTACCAGTATGAGAGCGAACGTGTTGTTTGAGGTGACTGGATTTCTTGAAAGTCTTGCCACAGAATTGACATCTGAAAGCCCGTTTTCCTTCATCCACTTCTCTCTGAACCGTCTCCAGAGAAACAACGTGTGTGTGAACCGTGGCTCCCTGTGGGGGAAATGAAAATATGTAGAATTATAGAGGGAAGCCAACTCTTAGTTTCATCACAGATGCTCAGTTTCAATGAGTGACCCATGCATAATATTGTGGTCTGGCCACACTAAGCTACATCGCCAGGATTTCTTGCAGACAAGGCAAGGGGACGGACATCCATCCATCCATCCAGACATCTATCCATCCAGACAGACAGCACAAACACTAGATGTCTCCCCCCAACATAGTTGGGGGAGACAGAATTCCCTGTGAAAATTTACCCAGAGAATATAAAAACGACCAAGCGCCCATTTTCCAACGTTCATCGACGCCGTTTTACGTCACCATTGGCTGTGCGAGTTTTCAGTGTAAAGTTTTGGTATTTTATATGTATGAAACATAACTTTTCATGCTGACATGGTGAAATATTTTTTTCGCTTTACAAACGTGACAGCAAGGGGAAAGCTGACACACATCCTTTGAGATTTTGAAATATAACTGCTAAAATGAACATAATGAAATGACGGCACGAACACACAGTCGGAATTTGACGGAACAGCTCAAAATGGAGTTCTTACCAGAGGGTTTGGATCTTGTTTTCCATCAGCACAGACATCGTTTGTATTGGCTCCACTGTGTTCATTGCATTTAAAGTGAACATTAGCATGCAGTCCAACAACAGTACAATGATTCTTGTCGGTGACATTCTCGATTTTAACTTCAGTGACATCTCTTGCATGATAACTGTCTGCTTCGAAGCTATCACCAATATTCCGCACGCCTCCGACACTGTCTGTATAGGTTCCATCATCAACTTCCTGCTTGATTTCCTGGCTTGTAGTCCCAGCCATATCCAATACATTCTCGGACACTTGCGAATGGTGTGTCTCTTCAACACTAACCGTTTTTGAATCATCAGCCATACCAGCATCACATTCTCCAACAGATATCTTGGTCGTTGAACTTGGGAGATTCGTCCCACGTTGCGAATGAGTTTGTGCATGTACCTTGATGGCAAAATAGGAATCAAAACTTTCCCCACACTGGAGACATCCACAACTAAAAGACAGTGCATTGTTAATATTTACGATCTGAGTTTGTACTCCATTATCCGTTATGGAGCACGTCTGTACTTGTATATAAAACAGCTGTGTTTGAATATCATCCTCGTCAATGACACCAGATGTTGATTTTTGCGCTAAGAGGAGGGTAGAATCCATGTTCGATGTTCGATCACCTTTCTGAAATCAGAGAATATAAAACCCATGACAAAAGCGAAGATATATACTGTGTTAAAGGTGAAATGAAATGGGTTATAAATTCTCATTTTTATATCTTTAATACGAGGTATTTCAAAAGTGTACTGAAAGCATTCAAAAAGTTGGTACATGTACGTCGAATTAAGATTTGCACATGATCGTCATCGATTACCTTTCCTTGGTTGTGAAGTCTCGTCAGACCAGTCGCTCAATGAGTGAACATTACAAGTATTGATGTCGGGCCAGGTGACCTCACGTGATGTCACAAACTATCGCCAAACAAGGGAAAATAAGCGATGCAGCGTTTATTTTAGAAATAGTCATGGCTTGAGAATACCAACTTTTCTAAAACAGTTATGGCAACAAGCAATGTGTCAATCTCGCCTTGTGATGAAACGTTTTTGTTCGTGTGTTATGCAAGTTTGATGCTCCCAGGCATACTCATTCTTTTAATAATTAACAGGTTACAAACTGACAGTTCGACTTAGTGATCTAAAAACAAAAACGGTCGATCGGACTGATTTTTAACAAACTTCTGTAATTCGTGGCCTCATACAAGTTTGATGTACATTTTGTCATACCGGTACTCATTCTTGATATATGATGGCAATCAGAATTTTGAACGCCGGGTCAACTTTGAACAAATTTAAGAAGATAGTAAAAGTCAATTTTCTTTACTGCTTTTCAATAGCGTGTGTTTCGTATTTTTGTACTTCTGCTGGTAGTCCTAAGAACAATTGTTTTTGTGGATTTTTATTTGTGTAGATATACATGTACCTGCATGTCAAACATGTTATGGGTGGATTCTCCATGGGCAGAGGAACGTTTTGATCACAGTACTATATTCAAGCAGACTGCACCAAAGAAGAGACTCGTTCCTATTACAGTATTACAAGACTTTCAAAAGGTTGCCCCTACATCAGCCTATTAAATACCGTAGCCTACATTGGTTACCATAACGGTATTTACTAGCTAGCCATTACTGCCAAAATAGTTACCAGTTGATAAAGACTTGGAGATGGACACGTACATTGTACATCATAACAACCACAAGGCCAATTTTGGTTGAGGGATACATGTAATAAATTTTACGGCTAATTCCGCGGAGTTATCAGTAGAACCGCTCCAAAAGGAGAGTAGGGTCATGGGTAGTCCAATATTATGTTAACGTCTACCATGTTCGTATCATGTACAACCCAATCGAACAACCAAATAATAAAAGACAGGCCATCATGCAGTCACCCACTGTACGGGTTGGGGAAAATACCTTGATCGAGGTATTATACCTTGATCAAGGTATTGTACCTCAATCGAGGTATACTAGGCGGCAGGCCTATACCTCGATTGGGGTATAGGGTATGTTAACTTCAGTTTTTATATATGTATGGAAAATGTGGACATCCACACATACCCCGGACTGCATGGATCTTTGAACAGCATCTATGGCTTAATTGTTCCATGATTTTCACAGCAACTTATTGCTTCGTTTTATGCGACTAATCATTCAAATTAGCCACTCCTGCTAGCATGTGCACATAAAAAGCAGACCTCTGCATTGAGTATTCTGACTCTGTCATGTGTGCGGATGGTAGGAGATTGTGCGTTGCATCGGAAAATTTATTCTAATTTATTCGTCATTCACTGGATCTACATTCATGCAATTTTGATATGACTTTGAGATAGAAGTATCCCATCACATGCCGTTTTCATTTACAGAATAAATTTCACTGAATATGTCATTTGAAGCCATGTTTCATTTTTGAAATATTAAAGTGGCTAATTTGAATGATTAGTCGCATAAAACGAAGCAATAAGTTGCTGTGAAAGCCTAAGATGTTGTTGAAAGATTCCTGCAATCCGGGGTATGTGTGGATGTCCACATTTTCCATAAATATATAAAAACCGAAGTTGACATAGCCCTAAACCCCCATCGAGGTATAATACCCTGATCAAGATATGATACCTCGATCATTCAAGGTATTTTACCCAACCTGTTGTATTGCACTAGTCGATTAACTAAGTCTTCCATTTTCCAATGCATGTCATAAAATCGCGCTGTAATGCAAATGCTACAAAGTGAAAGATTGGTTAAATGTTTAACAGTGGGGCCCCAATACTTACTACATCAGCTTGATACACCGATATGCAATGCAATAGCGTAATAACTGAAACAAAAATCCTGCCCAAATCTTCTTTCACATTAGAACGCGCGGTAAACTATACATTATACAATATATATGACCTGCCACAGATGAGGAAAAACGGATTGAAGGGTAAAAACAGTACATAAAGCCATAGCCCAGGAATGGCTGTAGTCTCGAATGGCTCTGTAATCGACTTCAGCCAAGGATCTTCCTATACACAATACATCCCACACATTGAACTTTGAATGACATTGTCCAATATCCTAACTGCACACGAAATAAAACGACAGCGAATAGTAATAAACTATACCGGTACCTCATTTTCCTCTACATTGGTCCTTCTCGCCGCCTGCCAACTCTCAACACTTAATAATTCCTCGTTCTTGAGATATCATCGTTTAATCACGCCTTCACGGCGTTTTCTGACATATTTTGGTCTCATATTTTGAATGTCTCAGCATAACGAAGATAGCCACGCCCACCTACACGCGCAGAATCAGAATCAGAATCAGAATTTTATTGTACAAAACGCCCACTTGGAGCCGGGTACAAAACACGATTGAACTAAAGTAGACAAATGCCTAAGTGCATCTATATTATCAGGACAGACATGTACCGTACCTGAAAACATAACATATGTACATTATACATTCATGTAAATCAATGATACTGATATACAAATGCAGTCGTTTATTTTCAAAGCAGGAATGTATATAGTAACCCACATCGAGTGCTATATCTGATGGAGGATCCATAAGTAGTTCAAACATATTACCGATATCATATTGCTTGAGCTGTACATTATTAAGGAGACAAAGTCGGAGATTATTGTATAGAGGACATTCTAATAGAAAATGCCTTTCATCTTCTACACAATCCATTGAACAGTGTTTACAGATCCTTTTTCAGGCAATATATTTGTGTACCTGCCTCTCTCTATTTCAAGAAAATGAACGCTCAGGCGGAGGCTTGTTATTAGGCTTTTTTGTGTTTTTTGTTCTTTATGTGTGTCAGATAACTCGATAGACTGATGCTGTGTTTGATCAGGCCATATGTTCTCAACTTTTTTGTTTTACCTTGAACATCTGTAACCTGACTGGTGCAATGCAAGAAAAGAGATCCAAATTTTTCTCTCAGATTGGATGTGAATTTATTCGTGATGATATGTGTTGGAGTGGAGGGTGCCGGTAGAACACCTAGTGATGTTTGGATAAGATGTTCCACAACACCCACCCAAGAAGCTTTAGGGTGTGTGAGCATTAGCACCCGGTCTTCTTTGTATGCATGGTAAATAACTCTGTCCCTAGATGCGCTTCTCAGTTTCATCCAGTATTTCACCATATTTGCCATGATTGGGTATATGCCAAGTTCTGCTAGACATCCTATATTGCTGGTTCTCTTTGGCATCTCAAGCATACTTTTACATGTCTGTATGGTAAGTTTATTACATGGGGAATTGGACCAATTATAAAACAGGTCACTTTTGTGTGTACCCAAAATGGCCTGACCCCACACTTCTGATGCATACGAGCAGATTGGTTCCGTAATACACCGGTACATTTTAATTAGTGTTTCTATAGGTATTGAGTTATTGGCACACAGGCTTTGTTTAAGCTTGTACCAAGAACGCATAGCTTTACTCTTTAGATTTGAAATGGCGACTTTGAAATTTCCTTGACAAGTAAAAGTTATTCCAAGGTAATTATATGATTCAGTTATATCAAGGACTAAGTTGTTCATGACAAATCTATAATTCACAATAGCATATTTATGACTGCAGCCAAATATCATGACTTTTGTTTTACTGACATTTATTTTTAGCTTCCAATGATCACAAAATGTTGACAGCTTATCAAGGCTATTTTGTAATCCACATTTTGTTGAGGACAACAGTATTAGATCATCTGCAAACAATAAATGCGAGATATCCTCACCGTTTAGTGTTGGGGATTTCAGTTCTTTTGATTTAATATAATGTTGCAGGTCATTCAGATATATGTTGAAGAGTGTAGGACTGCAGACACATCCCTGCTTTACTCCCAATTCTGATATTATTGGTTCCGAGATACCTTCTTTGGTTCTGACCAGGTAGGTTGTACTCTGGTACATAGATTTCAACAGGCTATACACCTTACCACTTATATTATGTTGCAGCAATTTGTGTAAGAGTCCATCACGCCAAACATGATCAAATGCTTTACTGAAGTCAATGAAACAGACAAACAGTTTCTTATTTGAGCATTTGTACTTCTTGATAAGAGTATTCAGAATATAGATGTTGTCAACAGTGGAATGTGCTTTTCGAAAACCACATTGGGCATTATCTAAGAGATCATTATCTTCTAAGTAATTTGCGATGCGATTGTTAATAATACTAAGGAAAAGTTTACTGAGACAGCTTGCAAGGGCAATCCCTCTATATTCACATCAGAGTTTGGGGACCAGGAATGACTTGCTCCATTCAGATGGAAAACTCCCAGTGTCTAATAATAGATTGAACAATTTTAAGAAATAATCAATTAGGAAGGGCATAGCAATTTTTAGCATCTCATTTAGGACAAGGTCAGGTCCATTTGATTTATTCATTTTTAGTTTCTTTGATGCAGCTCTTACTTCCGCTGCTGTGATAGGTTTATTTAGGTCCAGATTTTCTCTGTTCTGTTCATCTTCATAGAGAGATTGCTTAATATTATCATGGAAAACTTGTGGATTTGTGTGTGAATCTGAATTCTGTTGGTGGAAATATTGGTATCATTTCTAGAGAGGGATGTTGTCTACGGCCTCATCTTGTGGATCTTCAGTAAGTGATTTTATTAATTTCCAATATTCCTGTGGATTTGTAGCATGAAGGTCATTCAGTTTATTAATGATATCCTCACGGAATTTATTCTCTTTCCACTTCCTTGTTTTTTTACTTTGCGTTTATTATGCAGTTCATGTATTAATTTACGGTCATATGGTGATGCTAGATGTTTTTTCCATGCTGTTTGCATGTTGTTTTTCAGTTCAGAGCATTCACTATCAAACCATCTCTTCCTCGTTCTCGGACGTTTTTTAATGCGTACTAGCCGTAAGGATTTATCAGCAGCTGATAGTAAAATATTAGAGAAATCATGTGTTGCTTGGTCAACATCGGCTGGTGAGTCATAGGAGTGCATAAGAAAAGCATCACTAGCTGATCTAGCAGTTATATTATACCTTAATTAGTTTGTGAATAATTCAGCCAATGCATTATTCCAAACATATTTATTATGTCTCCCCCAACTATGTTGGGGGGAGACATCTAGTGTTTGTGCTGTCTGTCTGGTTGGATGGATTCTGTCTGGATGGATGGATGTCTGTCCGTCCCCTTACCTTGTCTGCAAGATATCTTGAGAACTACTGGATGGAATTTCACCAAACTTGGATGGAAGCTTCATTGGGATAGCCCCCCCCCCCCATTTGATTAGGTGTTGGTGTGTGTGTGTGCATTCATCCGTGTCCGGTGTCCGTCCGTCCGTCCATCTACTGGTACATGTATATACAGGTCTTTTCTGCAAGATATCTTGAGAACTACTGGACGGAATTCCCTCAAACTTGGATAGAAGCTTCAGTGGGATAGCCCCCTCATTTGATTAGGTTTTGGTGTGTGGGCGTGCATTCATCCGTGTCCGGTGTCCGTCCGTCTATCCATCTACTGGTACATGTATATACAGGCCTTGTCTGCAAGATATCTTGAGAACAACTGGATGGAATTTCACCAAACTTGGATGGAAGCTTCATTGGGATAGCCCCCCATTTGATTAGGTTTTGGTGTGTGGGCGTGCATTCATCCGTGTCCGGTGTCCGTCCGTCCGTCCATCTACTGGTACATGTATATACAGGCCTTGTCTGCAAGATATCTTGAGAACAACTGGATGGAATTTCACCAAACTTGGATGGAAGCTTCATTGGGATAGCCCCGCCATTTGATTAGGTTTTGGTGTGTGTGTGTGCATTCATCCGTGCCCGGTGTCCATCCATCCGTCCATCTACTTGTACATGTATATACAGGCCTTGTCTGCAAGATATCTTGAGAACTACTGGACGGAATTTCACCAAACTTGGATGGAAGCTTCAGTGGGATAACCCCGTCATTTGATTAGGTTTTGGTGTGTGTGTGTGTGCATTCATCCGTGTCCGGCGTCCGTCCATCCATCTACTTGTACATGTATATACAGGCCTTGTCTGCAAAATATCTTGTAACTACTGGACGGAATTTCACCAAACTTGGATGGAAGCTTCATTGGGATAGCCTCTCATTTGATTAGGTTTTGGTGTGTGTGTGCGTTTATCCGTGTCCATCGTCCATCCGTCCATCCATCTTCATGTACATGTATATACAGGCCTTGTCTGCAAGATATCTTGAGAACTACTGAACAGAATTTCACCAAACTTGGAAGGTTCATTGGAATAGCCCCCTCATTTGATTAGATTTTGGTTTGTGCGTGCATTTATCCTTGTCCATTGTCCGTCCATCCATTCATCTAATTGTACATGTATATACAGACTTTGTTGGCAAGATATCAGGAGAACTACTTGACACTTATTTCTACATTAATTTTATAGCACTTTCCCTTAAATAATGTGCCCACTCAACGCAAGGTGGGAGGTTGGGGGAGAGGTATGTTTTTGCTTAAAAAAACAACCAGCATAGGCTTCATGCCGGAGCGGCAACCCAAGGGTCAAAGCGGAACCTCTAGTATTGGGGAGCTTGGCCTATTTTGTTTTTTGGTTCTGCATCAAACTTATTAGTGCCCATATTCTTAACATTCAAAGGAATCGGACAAGCAATATTAATTTCTAAACATACCAGACAATGATCAGATAAGTAGGAAAGTGGCATTACTTTTAAAGAACGGACATCCTGATACCCACTAGGCTTTGCTAGGAATAGGTCTACTGTGCTCGCTCCATTATATGTGTAACAGGTGAATTTTCCGAAAGTATCCCCTATGCACCTACCATTGAGTATGCAGATGCCCATACTTTTACAGAGTTGAGTAAGTGCTCTGCCAAATTGATTCACATGAGTATCTTGATTATTCCTCAGGACCGGTATATTTACATTACTCACAGTACTTAGGTCTGGTAGAGGAGAGTGCCTGGACGAGTTACTCACATTCTTTTTGCATAGACCTTTTTCCTAAAATATTGGAGGGCACAATGAGCACATTTTATTTCTGAATAAAGTAATATTGAATATATTATTATGAATGTGTTAAAATTTTTAAATGCTTGGAAATTTTATCGTTGGTGCACATTTATCATTATTGCATTATTAAATACCGGTACCGGTACTTGCAAGTTTCGTTTTGTGTGTGTCAATTGTCATTGTTATTTGTTTCCATCTCTGGTGTATGTTTTAAGGGTTAAAATCTATATATCTATAGGGTTATTTTTGTTTTTCTATTCTCCCCCACCCCTCACGTCACCGATATCATTCGTATCATACATTTAAATATTTCAAAAGCATTTCATATCCAGGCTGCTGTCCACCGTTTTCATAAAAAAATATAAAGGGGAGGGGGAGAGTCTGAGAGCGTAGATTTTTTTTTGAAAATTGATGGTAAATTGGCGCTCACTGGGAGCATTTGAGCGGTAAAAGTTGAACTTTTTTTTGCGAAAATCTCTATAACAGTGGCGATCACTACACTGATATACAAGGTGAAATGATCATTCAATCCGGGGTTTGCACTATATTAATTCAAGTTATTTCTTAGATAATACTATTTTGCCTAGATAGCAGGGGCGGTGTTTTGATGCATGGTTGACCGCATGAGTTCTTGTGGTCGTTCTGAAGTTGCCAAACTTATCAAAAATGTAGACTTAGGGGTCCTTTCTCGGAATAGTAGCGAAAATTATCCATATTCATCATATTTACACCAGTTAAATAGTGACTTTGTGTCTGGGTTAGATTTTTTACCTATATTTCTAGGGTTTCTCTGTGAAAATTATTCGAGAGTTCGTATCTCTCGTTTGTGAATAAATAAATACGGAACAAATGACTGGGATCTCAATTAAAGAAAAAGTTTATGGTGAAAAAGTTCTGAAAAAATCGTTTCAGCCAACGTGTTGACCTTTTTCGTCCAAATGGGCGATATTTGATTGAATTGGAGCACATTATTCGTTTCTCGGAGAAAATCACACGGGATCTTTGTGTCCGATATCGCCAAACTGTTGCGTTGGTCTCTGACAGATTGCAATTATTCTAGTCCTTCTGGTAAGCATTGTTGATTTTACTTCCCCTGTAATATGCAACAATTGATAAAGATATGTGACAAGCTAAACATTTACTTCTCTGCTATGTTTGCTTTCTGTTTCTTTCTTGCTTTCTTTCCTTTTTTCTCCCTTTTTGTTTTTGTTTTCTTTTCTTTTTGTTATTTTTGCTTGACGGACGTCAATATTTGGGGGGGGGGGGGCTGAAGCCCCCCCTTGTCTACGCCCTTGCACAATCAAAATCAATCGATCTTAAATGAACTAAGAAATATACCATATAACATCTACTATTTATATCTCACTCCACACTCTACTTGTTATTTATCTATTTATTTGTTCAGTTATTTATTTTTTTTATTTTAAAACATAGCGATTGTAAACATCACAAATGAAATGAGAAATGTAACATGGAATTAAAATAAAACATTGAGATGATGGGCCGCGAAATCCGTATGTGGAGCGGCCCTTTTCGTATTTTTATCTCCAAATTTCAGATGATATGAGCTATCTGTCCAGTGTCGAGTGTTTACCGTAATTTCGCATCTCCCATAGTGTATTACTGACGCGGTCTGTGCAGGGCCGTTCGTATCAAGAAACCTTACTTAGCCAAAGACTTCCGGCCCCTGGAGGTCCGGTCTGCCGAGTTCCTTAATCTGTTTCTGTATGAAATCCTTGTATTATCCTTCTACAATATTCAGTGAAATTCAGTTGAACACGAAATAAATGTTGGCATATATATATTTTTTAAATATTTTTTAAGCGAACACAAAACTAATATATACATATTTTTTTCATATTTTTTTCTCTCCAAATTTCAGATGGGATATTTCATTCAAGGGTGTAATAATACATCGATAATATTTCTAAAATATTGAATTATATTTCGTGTCAGTAACTTTATCTGATATGAGCGGTCTGTCCAGTGCCGAGTGTTTACCGTAATTTCGCATCTCCCATAGACTCCGTAGTGTATCACTGACGCGGTCTGAGCAGGGCCGTTAGTATCAAGAAACCTTACTTAGCCAAAGACTTCCGAACCCTGGAGGTCCGATCTGCCGAGTTCCTTAATCAGTTTCTGTATGAAATCCTTGTATGTCCTTCCACAATATTCAGTGAAATTCAGTTGAACACAAAACAAATGTGGGCATTTTTAAAATATTTTTTAAGCGAACACAAAACAATTATATAAATATTGTTTTCTCCGAATTTCAGATGACAATACATCGAAAATATTTCTGAAATATTGAACCATATTTCACGTCAGTAACTTGATTAAAATCATTCATTCAATAGGCTGTATGTTAAGAAATGCATGATAACACAATTTCACTATTCTCCCAGGATAATTTCTTCACTAACATTACAGGTTTATATTTACGTGCATTATTCATTATACTTTTACATATATTTTGAGAAAAGGATATCCCTCGTCTCGTCAAATGTAACAGTGTTCATGAACACAGACAGTCTGTCTAGACATCTAGTTACTGATTGACAGACACGTAAAAGACAGATTTTGTTAACAAGTTTGCTGAATCAATTAAAATAAACCATTGGGGGCAGGTTATGAATAGACCCCCGGGAACAAGAGTCAGTTAAAGGTCAACCCAAACGCTCTGAGGTCAAAAATATAAAAAAATAGTCCTTTCGATTCTGAAAATAATGATATTTTTTTCATAATTTTGTGCAGTCTGGTTGGCGAGATATTGCCGTTTGAAAGGTGAAAATCGCTCTCCTGTCAATTCCAGCTGTGACGTCACGGAGGGAAGCCGTCTTGTATTCTGTATGTTAAAGCCTTATACTACAGTCGTAAGTAGCTGCTGATTTCTGGAGATTTTCGGAGTATCGGGGCATCATGTTATCCGCTGTTTTTTCTCAGGGAACTTCCCTGCGTGACGTCATCAACCCAGCTGTGAAAGTGTGAAAAAGCCCACTTTGCTCCCATATTACGTGTGTTTCTGATCAGATTAGAATTTTTTTCAATATTTTTTTCATACAAAGTGAAGTATGAACTATGATTTTTAAGGATTTTTAGACCAAAAAAAATTCCGTTTGGGTTGACCTTTAAGATAGTGGCAGTCTAATACCCAATCTGACGGATAGAAAGCGCTATATAATATATTGGCAAATAAACATTACCCCCAAAAAATTAAATTATTATTCAATTCAATGTTGTAATTAAACGATACATTTTGTTAAATAAAAAAGTATATATTTTATATGTTTATGTTTTCCGTCACGATATTTGTTTTAAAATATACTTTGAGAAAGTGAAGACGAAAAAAATACATCATTTTGCGAGTGTTTATATAATTGACACTTCAGCATAATTATTTCAGTCAAATATTGAGAACATCCGTATTCAAACATTCATGTTATGAAATTCCAATGTATAAATGATGATGTCTACAAACATTCATGTTATGAAATTCCAATGTATAAATGATGATGCAAACGATAATTTTTTCCCCAAGCGCCCGTAAAAATCAATAGTTAATCACTGCCAAAACACAAGCCTTGTCCGTAACAGTAAATGAGTTGCCTCCCCGGGGCTTCTTCAGGGATTTGTCTTCAGGGGATATCAAAGCTCATGATCCGAGAGGCGGAGCTACCGAACTTCCCAAATCGAACTTCCAGGGTCATTTCCGAAAAATATCCAAGCTTACGTTCCGCTATTATCTCATCTGGCCCCGACAAATCGGCCCCGCGGGTCAGATATCAAACTGTGTGATGACATGAGCCCTATTATCCCTCGTATTATGTATAGGAGTCCCACCAGCGCCGTCCCAGGGAGTACCGGTCTGGTCAGGTCCGTATATATAGCGGTAAGGTTTTGAACCCTGTTGACTCAAGTAGGCTGATCAATTTTCTTCCTGTTATGTACGAGTTTCAGCTGATCCGTATCCCGATTCGCTTTTTGATCAGAAAATTACATATATCTCTCAGAGCCAAACTTGTTGTAGCGCGTACGGACGTTCAGAGTAAATCAGTTGTATCACGTGTGTTAAATTTCTTCATCTAAACTGAGTAATTCAGGTGGGTTGTTCATGGAGAAAACTATTCGGAAAGACATTAACCATTTTCCAACATAAATGAT
Organism: Hanleya hanleyi; assembly: GCA_036873755.1. Lineage (NCBI taxonomy): Eukaryota > Metazoa > Mollusca > Polyplacophora > Lepidopleurida > Hanleyidae > Hanleya > Hanleya hanleyi. The sequence continues at coordinate 57,226 of JAVTVY010030832.1, read as the reverse complement.
TTTCAAATGAACCCGTTTTGACCAAGGCTTCTTTGACATCGGTACAGTAGGCCCGGCACACGGATTGCGCGGTGTGCGGTGCGCGGTGTTACTGCATGATTTGGCCAGGAATATCTTGATCGAGGTATAGGTTGCACACCACTAAATGATCGGCTTACTATTTATGTAGTAAATTGGCATGGCACATCCAAGCAAAAAGGTATTCCCAATATTTCGCGGCCACTAATAACATGTATCATCAGATAGATTGACCTTTTGCCTTCAAAAATATCAGAAATTGAGGGTATATGTTATATACCATTTTTCTTGGCTACAAACGTCTCTTGTGAATGAGGTCATAGCATCAGACTCACTATGGCAACCATTGGGGGTGTGTCAGAAAGATTTAATAAAAATATATTTTTTATCTACTATGTGACCAGAAAACTTATATAATTCTGAAGACCACATATTGTATAAAGAAATGTAAAAATCTGAAACTAACCATTCCACTTCCGGGAGGAATATGGACCAATCACAAAAGCCGATTTTTTACTCTCCGGGATAATCCTCGGTACAAGAAATCATCCATTTGGTGGTGTGTAACCTACACCTCGAATGGTCGGGATTTTATCAGGTTAGAGCAAGATGCCCATTTTAGCTATAATTGCTCATTTTCGCTATTATAGGCCATTTTAGCAATACAGCGATAGCTAAATTGGGCAATAGCCTTATCAGGTCGGGGAAAGGTTAAAATTGACCTGAATCACCTGAAAAGGGATGATTCCGCCCAGTTTGGGTGAATGACGTCATGAATCCTCAACCCAATTAAGCTGAATTAATCATAACCCAAAGTGTTTCCTCCCGTTCATCCAAAGACCACGACTTTGAAAGATGATAATGTTCAGCGCATTTGTCCAGGACCTTCTCTCTAGAAAACTGTAAAACTCATATTTCTATCCTGTCAGCGAAGTTTGTGGGAAGGTGGAGTATGTTGTCAATAAAAAAAATAAACACAAGACATGCAGATTACTTACCATTTTATAGTATCTTTTCAAAGTCAAACTGTTCTGCAAAACGACCACAGCGTGTGCAGCGTCTTTGCTGGAATCATCCCTTTTCAGGTGATTCAGGTCAATTTCAACCTTTCCCCGACCTGCTTATGTGAAAGTGCAAACATGTCCTGAGAATAGTTTGCCAGGTGCTCTCTGTCTTCGGATCAGCACAACAACAACAACAGCACTGAGCTGTAACATAATGAATTGATCTATGCAGCATACCACTCTGTAACTCTCAAGCTTAACATAATTTAACCGACTAAGCATTTAAATTTATGTCTCCGACGAAAGTCTGGATTTTAATCGGCATAAAATGCAACAAACGACAGAATCTTACCATGTACTTCACAGACACTATCCGCTTCCGTCTCCTCCATGCCATAATGCCGGAAACTCTAGCATCAGCGCCCTCCTCCGGTCACATCAGCAACTGCTTAACCAGTTGCCTCCCTGTTAAATCGCCGTTCATCCCTTCTCGGGACCTCCTATTGACGGAAATTTACCCGCTAAGCCCGCTAATTACAATGACATGTAATTCGACGGGTCAGTACTAAATACTCGTACTATTCCGTATCACAATTTTTGGGGGAAAATCGCTTCACTGCAATTCGTCAATACTGAGTGATGCCGAGTTGTTGTCAACATGTTTCAAAGAAAAAAGCAATTACATGCTGCAAGAAGAATCCTATATTTCGCATGATGACATGAAATCCCTGCAAAACACATGTATGCAGATTTGCTAGGATATACAATTCTTTCATTTGCCTTTACTTATCGGCTAATATATTTGCACACACACCAACATGAAGCAGTGCAGTCTAGTTGAAGTTACATGAAGGACTGCACACAACTGATTGCATTTACGCAGTTCAGAGAATAGCAACAAAATGGTTACAGAAAGAAATGTGCTGCAATTGTGATACGGAATAGCACGAATATTTAGTACTGACCCGTCGAATTACATGTCGTAATTAGCGGGTTTTGCGGGTAAATTTCCGTCAATAGGAGGTTCCGAGAAGGGATGAACGGCGATTTAACAGGGAGGCAACTGGTTAAGCAGTTGCTGTGACCAGAGGAGTGCACTGATGCTGGAGTTACCGGCATCATGGCATGGAGGAGACAGAAGTGGATAGTGTCTGTGAAGTACGTGGTAAGATTCTGTTGTTTTGTTGCATTTTATGCCGATTAAAATCCAGACTTTCATCGGAGACATAAATTCAAATGTTTAGTCGGTTAAATTACGTTAAGCTTGAGGGTTGCAGAGTGGTATGTTGCATAGATCAATTCATTATGTTATGGCTCAGTGCCGATTCGAAGACAGAGAGCACCTGACAAACTATTCTCAGGACATGTTTGCATTTTCACATAAGGCTATTGCCTAATTTAGCTATCGCTCTAATATTGCTAAAATGGCCTATAATAGCGAAAATGAGCAATTATAGCTAAAATGGGCATCTTGCTCTAACCTGTTTATACCCCGATCAAACAAATTGCTGGATGCAAGAATCAAGGCCTAAGTTTTCAAGTTTAACTGACAGATGCATTTATAATCTGCTAGCTTGTGCACATAAACAAACCTCTGCTCTGAGTAGTCTGAACCTGTCCTGTCTGTGCATCCTATGAGATTGTGCAATGCATCGGACATTTAATCTTATTTATTCATCAGTCACTACTTCATGCAACTTAGATATGACCTTGGGATAGAAATAAGGCTGACTTTGTTGAGCATTTTTCTCAATTATGACATTTTAAGACATTTTTTATCTCGCCTTACGAAGTAAAGGGGAAATATTGTGAGGGGGGGAAGAGGATGTCGTCGTCGGTGTCGGTGTCCCCTGCCTGGAAATGATAGGGTTTTTGGTTTAGCAAGTTAAAAAAAAATCTAGAAAAATTAGAAAAAATATAAAAAAAATATGGGGGGTGGGTATGCCACCTGGGGGTACTACCCCTGGGGTACTCTGTTAAAATCCCTATGAATGAGTTTTGCGTTTAGCTGAAGTGCACATGTACATCTGTACTTGGAAAGTTCTTGCAGTTGTCAGCTGTCATTGGATGATTATGAAACTTGGTACACATGTTTCTTATGATTAGAGGATGTACCTGTGCTATTTTTGAGAAGAAATATTAATTTTTCTCCAAATTATGACAAATGAATGAGTTTTCTGTTTAGGTAAATTGTACATATACATGTACATGGTAAGTTTGCTCCAGTTGTCAGCTGTCATTGGATGATTATGAAACTTGGTGTACATGTTTCTTATGATAAGAGGATGTACCTGTGCTATTTTTGAGAAGAAATATTAATTTTTCTCAAAATTATGGCAAATGAATGAGTTTTCTGTTTAGGTAAATTATACATGTAGGCCTCTACATGTATACATATACAGCTACATGGTAAGTTTGCTCCAGTTGTCAGCTGTCATTGGATGATTATGAAACTTGGTACACATGTTTCTTATGATAAGAGGATTTACCTGTGCTATTTTTGAGAAGAAATATTAATTTTTCTCAAAATTATGGCAAATGAATGAGTTTTCTGTTTAGGTAAATTGGCCTCTACATGTATACATATACATCTACATGGTAAGTTTGCTCCAGTTGTCAGCTGTCATTGGATGATTATGAAACTTGGTACACATGTTTCTTATGATTAGAGGATGTACCTGTGCTATTTTTGACAAGAAATATTAATTTTTCTCCAAATTATGGCAAATGAATGAGTTTTCTGTTTAGGTAAATTGGCCTCTACATGTATACATATACATGTACATGATAAGTTTGCTGCAGTTGTCAGCTCTCATTAGATGATTACGAAACTAGGTACTCATGTTTCTTATGATTGGAGGATGAACTTGTGCTATTTTTGAGATGAAATATTAATTTTTCTCCAAATTTTTTTTTTTTTTATAATTTATATTTTATTTGATTTTCATACATAGGTCATACACACTGTACATAGCATAATCTATCGTACTACACAAGATATTTGAACTTATAATTGAAATTCATATCATACAACTGAACAATCGTCATTACTCTCTGATTTATCTTCATTGACAACAGCAACAACATCTATACGGGTCTAAACAGTAAATGTAGCGTTGACCAATACTGGTCAAACCTGCGCCATTCGCAATTCTTGTACTGTATACATTTGTCGGTTTCGTACGCTAATTTTAAGGCGTTTTGAACACTTTTCAGACAAGGGATTTTTTTAACTACTTTCATTTTGTATATAGAAAATTTAATAATAGAGATACAATAATTAAGTGGCTTATTTCTGGGTTGTGAAAGACCAAGAATAACTTTTTCCGGAGAGAATAGAATTGGAATACCCACTGAGGCGAACCAATTTTCCAGTAAACTCCACAGAGGATTGATATGTTCACATTCCCAAAAGAGGTGAATAATAGTCTCTGGAACTTTGTTACAGAAAGTGCACAAGATAGATATATCAGGGTAAAGTTTATGTGCAAATAGATTAGTAGTCAGTATTCGATTAATAATTCTGTATTGAAACCACTTATATTTCACATCTCTTTGATTTGTTACATTTTTATTCCATATAAGCCACTCCGATTCACTATATTTTTTTCCAAGAACTGTTTCCCATCTTAGATGAGCGTTTAAAGTGGAAAATCGAGAATTCAAAAGAGTTCTATAATATATTTTACACCCTTTTTTAACACTTATTAACCGTGACATGGGTGGTGGTATTAACGGTGTCATATAATGTTTCTGTAGTGGTCCAAATCCCATGTTGTTTGCTGCTCTCCGTACTGCTTGACATACTGACAAGTATTCCAGAAAATTGGATGCGCATCTATAAATAGACTGAAAAGACTCATATGATAGAAATTTCCCGTTATTTTCTAAAATATCATTCACAAACCGCACACCTCTTCCATCCCAATGACCAAAATGTATAGCTTTGTTACCAATTTTAATTTTTTCATTGTGCCAAAGTTTTTCATTCGAGAAAGTTCTACAATCTTTGTAATGTAGTTTTATTTGAAATTCTGTCCAGGCTAAAAGTGTGTCCCTCCAAAACACGTTTTCTATCTTTGGTATGACAGTAGTTCTTAAAAATGCGGAACCGACTCCTACTGGATCTATGTTATCTGGCATATACAATTTCAATATGTTACCCCACTTAGGATTATCAGCTTGTAATCTCCTAATCCATGATATTTTTTGTGCTTGGATTACATATTTTACGATGGGAATATCTAAACCGCCCTGTTCAAGTGGTTTGACAGAATTTTTCCTGGAAATTTTATCAGGTTTCGAGTTCCAAACAAATTCAAAGCAGCGCTTCTGAAATTCGTCTATAAGTGGGTCTGGTGGGTTTGGAAGGGAGGAAAATAGATGGTTGAGTTTGGGCAACAGCAGACTTTTTAAAATGACATTTCTTCCTAATGGGGTCAATCCTCTTTTGGACCATATTTTCATAAGCGTGACGATATCTTTTAATTTATCTTTGTAATTTTTCTCGACCATTTCGGCCAGATTGTTTGTAAACACAAGACCTAATAGCTTAAAATCACCTTGTGACCAGTCTAAATTCCATTTCGTACGAAACCTCGTATTGGAAGCTTTAGTCGAACCTAGTTGCACAATTTTCGTTTTATCTATATTCATTTTTAAGCCAGAGATATTTGCAAAATAATGTAATGTATCTAAGCAAGAATTTAAACTTTTAAGCGATCCATCCAAAAAAATAGTAGTGTCGTCAGCATATTGAGATAACAAATATTCTTCATCCCCAATATTTATGCCCGTTATGTTTTTGTTACCTCTTAACATTGCTGCTAATATCTCAGCGCACACCAGGAATATGTATGGCGATAGCGGGTCTCCTTGGCGACAGCCGCGAGAAATATGGAAAAACTGTGAAACAAAGCCGTTCACAATAACGCAAGTTTGGGCATTTTTGTAGAACACTTCTATCCATTTTTGTATAGACGGGCCAAATTTAAAGAAATCTAGTGCTTTTTGTATGAATGACCAGTCTACCGAATCAAAAGCTTTCTCGAAATCGGTCAGCATAAGAATTCCTGGGAGTTGATGTTCTTCAGTGTATTGCATTATATCAAAAGTAAGTCTAGTATTTTCCCCAATAAATCTGCCGGACATGAATCCTTTCTGGTCCTCGTGGATTATTTTTGGTAAACACGTTTTCATTCTTTGAGCGATTGCAGCTGATGCTATTTTATAACAGACGCTGAGTAGAGATATCGGTCGCCAGTTTTTAAGCAAGTGTTTTGGTTTTCCCTCCTTTGGGAGGCATGTTATTACTCCTTGTTTTTGTGAAATCGATAATTCGCCATTTTTGTAAGCATAATTTAGTGAGTTTAGTAAATAAGTACTTAGATCTATCCAGAAAAATTTGAAGAATTCCGCAGTGTAGCCATCAGGTCCTGGACTTCTATCATTCTTCATGTTTTTAAGTGCAAGCGATATTTCTTCTTTCGTTAATTCTCCTTCCATAGATGCCGTCTGAGATTGGTCAAGTTTGGGAATTTCCTCCTCAATAAGGGTATTAATGTCAACAGGGCTTGTTTGTTTCTTAGAATATAGTTTTTTATAAAAAGATTTTGTTTCCTCAAGAATTTGGTCAGTTTTTGTTATTATTTCATTTTTAGAGTTCTCGATTCTCGTTATTGATTTATTTAAGTAATTTCGGTGTTCTAAATTCAGAAAGTATTTGGTAGGTTTTTCACCCATTTCGGACCATCTAGCTTTGGCTCGCATCATAATTCCTTCAACTCTATTCTTGTATATGGACTTTAATTCGTTATTGATCTCGTCTATCTCATTTACCAATGTTATCTTTTCATCACAATTTGTTGTTTCGTCTAACTTTATTTCTTTTATTTCTAGTTCTTTCTTCAACCGAGATTCTTCGTGTAGCTTTTCTTTTTTTTTGTAAGAGGAATATGATATAGATTTGCCTCTTATGTTTAATAATACCATTTCAAAGAGGAGTTGGTCGTTGATAGTGAATTCTTCTGTCAATGTGTTATCTGTATTTCCGGGTTTTGAATATTGTTGTATTGTTTCCTTAATCACCTTTTTTATTTGTTGCACGTATTCTTTGTCCTTTAGCAGTGAATTGTTGAATTTCCAAAAACCCTTCCCTTTTTTAAATTCTATAAATGATAATGTCAAAGTTATAAGTGAGTGATCTGACCTGTAACTGGGGTGGATATCTGACTGTTTAACACCATGCATCAGATTGTGGGAAACCAGAAAGAAATCTAGTCGTGATTGCTTGATTGGGGTCGGCTGTCGCCAAGTATACCTTCTTAAGTCAGGATTAAATTCCCGCCATGGATCAACAAAGTCAAAGTATTCTTTTAAGTCGCTGACTTTTTGTCTAGCTTTAGGATTATTAACGTGATTATAGTTAAAAGTGTCAAGAGCTGGATCCTGAACCAGGTTCCAGTCACCGCAAATTACAATATGCTGACTATTCCTTTCTTCCAGTATTGTCTGAATTTGATCAAAAAAATTGGGATCGTCTTCATTCGGGGCATATATAGACACCAAGGTAAATGTGACCTCTGGGGTTTTTATATCTAAAATCAGATAGTTACCCTTACGTGTGTCCTGTTTTACCCTTAAAACTTCAAATTCGAAATTATTATTAAATAAAATAGCAACGCCTCGAGAATTGCTAGAATATGGGCTTATATAGGTATCATAGCCCCATTCTGTGGAAATATACTTTTTCATTTTTCTGGTAAAATGAACATCCTGTAAACAGTATATTGACAGCTTTTTCTCGCGAAGGTGGCGAAATATATCTGTGCGCTTCTCTTTGTTGTTTAGACCGCGACAATTTACAGAACCTATTGTTATATTTTGACTAGACGCCATCTATTACAGGGAAAGAGTTCTTGTAAATTATTAAATTTTCTGTACAGTACAAACATGAGTTATCTGTGGCTGTTGTACGTTGAATAAATACGTTTGGTACCCATATCATAGTGTGTATGACCTTGTATATACATGTATGACAAACAAAAATGGCATAAGAAAGTACAATACAAAAGTTAAAATAATACAGAGTGACACAGATGAAATCACTTACCGGCATCAGTAAAAGATGCGGATAATACTCTCCCGGAGTCTATTATGCGGAAGAGTGTCGATGGGATGGTGCCGAGACTATGCCGTTTTGTATTTATATATAAGCGAACAAGTCAAAGTAGGTTTGCTGCGTATTCAGTACATTCAGCAAAATCATTAAGAATGGAATCCAGAAATTTACTGTTCGTCATAATAGACGGAAATCTCCTGAAGCCCTTTTTAGATATTCTGATATAAAACGCAAAAGGTAACTTATGGAATATTTAATACCTCGCTTGCAGATCTGGTATGCGCCACATATCTCGACAAGACTTGTCATAGCGCAGTCTTTATGGATAATTATAGCGAGTAGCCAATTCATTATAGTATAGGCCTAAATTATATTCCGTTCATTTTTTAACTAATTATTGCATTGACTTTGCAATTACATGTAATAAATATTTCAATAATGTCGGACATGCTATTCAGTTAGAATATAGGCCACGTATCTAATTGGATACATATAATATACTGAATATTTTATTATAGTGGTAATTCCCAATTTCTCCAAATTATGGCAAATGAATGAATTTTGCATTTAGCTGAAGTGCACATGTACATCTGTACACCACAGTTTGCTGCAGCTGTCAGCTGTCATTGAATGATTATGAAACTTGGTACACATGTTTATTATGATTAGAAGATGTACCTGTGGTATTCAGGAGATGAAATATTAATTTTTGTTCAAATTTTGAGGGTTTTGTCTTGATCTGCCAATAATGATGTACATGTATATAATGGCAAGTTTTCTGAAGCTGTCAGCTTTCATTGGATGAGTTTGACAGTTGCTACCCAAGTTCAATGTGATTCGACGATGTGCATATGCTATTTAAGAAATATGACATTAAATATGAAATCTTTTCCTAATTATTGCAGTTTAGACTATGTACCTTTCCATTGATAAGTTTTTTGTTAGATCTGTACATGGAAAGTTTGTTGAACCTTTCGTGGGATGGTTATAAAACTTGGTGGACATGTTTCATGTTTTTCTTGGTCACAGCTCTCCCGCAGTAATCCCACATGGGACTGACCTATCCAGCAGTAATCCCAAATGGCATTGGCCTATCCAGCAGTAATGCCACACGGGACTGACCTATCCAGCAGTAATCCCAAATGGAACTCTACTATCCAGCAGTAATCCCAGTCCAAACTGGTCTATCCAGCAGTAATCCCATTTGGGACTGGCCTATCCAGCAGTAATCTCACACAGGACTGACCTATCCAGCAGTAATCCCAATGGCACAGGCCTATCCAGCAGTAATGCCACACGGGACTGACCTATCCAGCAGTAATCCAAGACCGGACTGGCCTATCCTGCAGTAATCTCACATGGGACTGGCCTATCCAGCAGTAATTCCATACGGGACTGGCCTATGCAGCAGTAATCTCTCATGGGACTGACCTATCCAGAAGTGATATGACACTGGACTACAACATGCAGCAGTACATGGCACTGACCTATCCAGCCATAATTCTACATGGCACTGACCTATTCCGCTGTAATCCCAGACAGGTTTAGCCTATCCAGCAGTAATCCCACATGGAACTGGCCTCCTCAGCCATAATCCCACACAGGATTGCCGTATGCAGCAGTAATCTCACACTGGACTGCCTATGCAGCAGTAATCCCACACGGGACTGTCCTATCCAGCATTAATCCCATACGATACTCATCTATCCAGCAGTAATCCCAGACAGGACTGGCTATAATCCAGCAGTAATCCCACTTGGGACTGGACTATCCAGCAGTAATCCCACAGGGGACTATCCATCAGTAATAACATGGGACTGGTCCACCCAGCAGTAATCCTACACAGGACTGGCCTATCCAGCAGTAATCTCACATGTATGGGACTGAACTATCCAACAGTAATCTCACACTGGACTGCCCTATGTACCAGTAATCCAACGGCACTGACCTATCCATCCTGCATGGGATTAACTTTTGCCAGTAATCCCACATGGGACTGATGTTATTGTCTGTACCAGATAATCTATTCCAGACATTATTGTCTGTACCACATCACCTATTCCAGACCTTATTGTTTGCTCTACATGTATGCTTTCAATACTGCTGCACCTTTGGCGGATGATCCCGCAAGGCGAGGTGTTGGAGTTCTCAGAACGGTTCTTGATTCAAAAGAGTAATCGCATAGAACTAAGCAATGAGTTTCTGTGAAATTAACTAAAGAATAAAGCCATCAATAAGGTTAACAGATACTTGTCTTCTGGGGTATGTGTGAATGTTTGCATTTTCCATAAATTTAAACTAAAATTGACATAGCCTATATCCCTATCAAGGTGTAACAACCTGATCGAGGCATAATTCCTCAATCAAGGTATTTTCGCCAACCTGTTGGTTGTAACAATATTGTTATTATCATAACACACATATTATTCAGGATATATTGATGCAACATCAAACAAATTGGATGATATGAGGTTAGGCAACAGAAAAAGTCGCAATGGACAAAATATCAACCGGACAAAATGGTAATTAAAAAGAAATCTATCTGTTATGGAGTATTTTCAGTGTATGGTTATATTTGCAATACTGTCCTCATGCTAATCAGAATTTATCAAACTAACATAGGCTTAGCCTATTATAAATCACCTTCCAGGACATCATGGGTGCGGAGACTCCCCTCACCCCTACATTCTTTCCCAATATGTTAAGATAGCACGTCTAACTACATATGCTGTATTGTTCATTAGCAAAAAAACACTCTCTCCTCTAAGGAAAACTCATTAAATATGGTTGCCGGTTTAATATGCCTGAATTGCTAAAATTTGTTTAAATATTAACCCAAATAGTACATAAAATGCGACAAAATAATTTGAATTAAAATATTGCCATATTGTCTGTTGCCATTTTGTCCGGTTGCCATTTTGTTCGCTTGTCATTTGTCAATTTCCCATTTTGTCTGTTTGATATTTTGTCCAATTGCCATTGTGTCAGTTTCAGCATTTTGTCTGCTCCCGGATGACAAGATATACCTTACATAATGTCTTTCAATCTATGAAAGTACAGAACAGAACACGAAAGTATTTGTGTCAGCCAATGTTTACAACAACAGTATTCCGCTGTTTACTATGGTAATTTTAGGAATAGTTTCCTTAATAGTACAATTAAGGCTAGAACAGCAAGTTTTCACTTCTATAAATTCCTGAAAAATATGTTATCAAACTAGGCCATGGAACATATTCTGATCAGTTATAAATCCATCTGTATCCAAATGACTAGAGTCATGTTTTTCAAGTTTGATATTCCAGTATAAAAAATTCAAGAAAAATATTATTTTGCAGGTTTTTGGATTAAACAAATTTAATGTCGGCTTTATATACTGTCACACAGAAGGTATTTTTCTTTATATAAATGTGGCATATCCTCTCCCATCACATGCCAAATATAATGGAGAGGCAGTTCATGTATTGTGGAAAGTTTGATGAACTTACATACAGATCGATGATGAAAAAATATTTATGTACATGTACGTATAAAATAACTATATATATGCAGTCCTCATATTCGGCTCAACTAGTATTGTAAATTGCTGGAGCTTGACCAGCCGAGATCGAACACTGCTAAAGAAAGTGCCCACCAATGATCTCATTCAATGAACATTTAAAAGTTACACATAGTACCTATATTCCATTTGACATTCAAATCAAGAGCATATTGTTGACAAATTCTTATACAATTTTTTCAGCATGGCGACAGAAGAAGACCATGTAGATTTGGAAGGAAATGAAGGGGAGGAAAATAAAGAAATAAAAGGAAAGAAGTTGGCGAAACACGATTCTGGAGCCGCAGATTTGGAAAAGGTCACAGACTTTGTGGAAGAGACCGAGATCTCCTCTCAAAACTTTGGTGATGCTATGCGCGTTGTCAATGACAGAAAGGCTAAGGAAGCTACAGAAAAGCAGATGATGGAGAAAGAATTGTCCAAAGTCAAGATTAACAAGGAAGATGTTGATCTGATCATCCAGGAAATGGAAATTTCAAGGACCCAGGCAGAAAGGAAGTTACGGGAGCACAAGGGGAATCTTGTTGAAGCTCTGATGGCATTGACAAACTGATAGAACGGGTACCTTGCACTGATAGAACGGGAATCTTGTTGCAGACTTGGACCAAATGACTAACCATCTCAATGTGACAGAGCACTCTTCTGAAAGCAGGTCTCCTGTTTTTTCTTCTTCAAACGTTTACAACAATACCTTAAACATGTTAAAGGGGATTGCCAACTCTTTATGATTGGCCAACTCAAACATATTACCCACTCTGTACTGAAGTCAGTGGTCTGTCTATTTATATTGTAGTGCCTTATTCGCACTCTGTTTAGCAAAGTTCTTTTCATTTAAAGTGATCGTAAACCCTCAAGTAAAGTTTCCATCAAATGAAAGACCATTGCAAACAGTGTGGGAAAATATTTATTTTATTTTTTTACGTTTTTTTTACACAGAGTAAACTGCAATTAAAGCATGGTATTCTATGGTGATCTGTTGCAATCATATTTAGGTCCAGTGACGTCACACTGCCTTAATACATATATTTCAAACTTTGTATGCACTTTCCAGTGCTTGATTCAAGCTTAAGGTGTGTATACTTTGAGTTTCAACACAGACTCACTGTTCCAATGTGCATGTTTCACCAAAATGTGGAAGATGGTGACTCATGAGTGTCAAGTCAATTTGAATCTTCCATTTAATTTCCCCGATTTTGGAACATGTACATTGGAACAGTGAGTCTGTGTTGGAACTCAAAGTATACATACCTTAAGCTTGAATCAAGCATTGGAAAGTACATACAAAGTTTGAAATATATGTATAAAGGCAGTGTGACGTCACTGGACCTAAATTTGATTGCAACAGACCACCATAGAATTCTATGCTTTAATTGCAGTTTACTCTGTGAAATAAAATCGTAAAAAAATGAAATAAATATTTCCCGACACAGTTCGCAATGGTCTTTTATTTGATGGAAACTTTACTTGAGGGTTTACGATCACTTTAATGCATGTAAATGACTATCGAGTTAGAGACTCTCTAAATCTGGAAATTTAACATAGAAGAGATAGGAGTGGGACACCCTGCTGTCTGAAGAAGATGTGGAAATTGAGAACTAGCTATGTTTTCAAATACTAGCTGAAAGCCTGGGTATTATCCACATGATTTGACTGGGAAATTACTTTATAGGTCACCAATTACCTACACACTACACTCTGGCTCATTGGTGATGACCTTTAAAAAACTAAAAAGGTTAAATTGATATATTTAGACATTATTCATCTCCCTAACGCGATAAATACAGAAGGAGTGTGGAGAATCGCGTCTATTCACCAGCTTGAATGACAGTCACAAACACTCTAATGCTTGAAAGGCATATCACTGTTTCATTGGACCTCTCCGTCGCTGTTTTACTCACCTGTCCGCTTGTATTCATGCACAGAAAGTAGATTTTGGACAACTTTGTATGTTTTTTTCATTGCTTGAGAGTGTGTTAAACCACATCTGCAATACAACGCAACTGACTACATGGACTACCTGGAATTTCAGGTAATTCCAGTTAGCGACTTGATGCCAGACAGTTTGAAAGATTTCATAAAGAGGTACACTGTTCACTGACAATTGAATTCCAAAGGCGTACTAATTCTTCCCAAAGCTGTTTGGGATGTTTCAGCCATATTCGGTGACGGACTTTTGAAAATTCGTTCCTGGACAGTTCACAGTAAAATGTTTGAGGCTCCAGAGATTCGTTATTAATGTTCCTGATCAGGGGAAACTCGTGTCTAATAAATTTAAATGGTCCTTCTTTTCGTCTTCTGTATTATTCTTCCTTACCGTAACAAGATTCTTGTGGATTGTGAATAATCATTGAATTTATATATCACAATTTGCACGGTGGAAAATATTTGCAGTTTACAGATAAAATATATAAAGTGATATTTTGTAATAAAAATAGTTTATGTAGCCTCAACAGTCGTACCAAATGAACCAAAAATCGTACAATATACAGTTTGACGCTCCATTGGCCATCGTATCTGTGGCTCGCTTTAGCCAGTTGATGCGCAAGAAAAGAAAAGGGACCCCAGCTATGCACACCTAGTGATCAGTGAAGGGCGAAACAGTAAAATGAGACGATATCAGGACCCACCGATTCACCAAGGATCCTTTTGTGCGATCTATTTGTATCCCATAAGTCCATGAAATGGAAACTCTTCGCTGTTACACAAGTATCATGGCCAATGGGACACCTGTATTCATGTAATGTGTGAACATGGATTACAATTTTAACCGTGGCATCATTTATCCCGAAACAATTTCAATTTGGATACCTCACTCATTTCAAATATTATGAATCTTATCTTGAAGGTTATTACACAATGCTATTCTATGGATAACAACTTCTTTATTGCTGTGGAGCTGACGTTTCGTTGGAGATACTTCCAACTTTTTCATTAGCTTTGAAAAAGTTGGAAGTATCTCCAACGAAACGTCAGCTCCACAGCAATAAAGAAGTTGTTATCCATAGAATAGCATTGTGTTATATACGCCGACTTCTAAATGCCTATCAAAGAAATTGAAGGTTATTACTTACATATACATGTCCCCAAACATTTCTCTTCACAGAAGATGGGAATTATTATTTTATTAATTTCAGTGTCTCGTTCCCGCGCAGTCCTAGTCGAAACAAAACGACGTTAAATTTAATTCTCCATTGCTAAACTTAATAACCGCTCGTGGTCCAATACAATGGCAAACTCAATTTTAATGGCAAACATAAAATAATCATAAAAAATGTTCTCCATTAATTTCCATATAATGACACGTTCCAATATCTCTTGTGTTATTGCACAGTTGGAGGTGATATTGAACAGTTGTTACTCGGAACTACTTTTTGGTTACAAACTTGCAGACAATTAAAAAATGTATATAAAAAAATGCATGATCTGAGTGTTGGTTATCCCACCTACCTGATGTTCTTCCATTTCCATCTATTTCTTTTCTGTCTCAAATTTAGTTGTGGAGTGATTCTTCCATGGCCGATGGAAGGCGCTCGTAAGCTTGTCCCTGCCATTGCGCCCAGATCTCGTCCATACAGAACCGTGCAATTCAATAAACTATGAATAATTTATCATTTCCCGCTCTTCTCATTTTGACTATATTGGCGGGCTTAAACCTGGACGTAATTTAGAATTCTGCTTGATGTTAAAGGTTAGACCAAATACCTCCTGCATATTTCGCTTGAAAACACGCACGTTTGAAAACATTTATTTTTTTCTGCATAAAATCGAAATAAGTGGACTTCTTAACACAATAGAAGAGATGTAGTGAAAATCGTAACCTCTGGCCCGTGACGTCAGAGTGATTACGATCAAGTCTGCTCGCTACGATCATTCGTAAATCTGACTACCGCATCGTACTCTATTTTTCACATAGCTGTGATATGACTGAAATTTAGTTGAAAGCGACATTAAATCTTATTCACTCACTCACTCGCTACTGCCGTTAGTTCGACCTGTGTAGCCGACTGAAGGAAACTATTGTAGCTAAGATGAATCTAACGTCATAGCTCAACAGGTTTTCAAGTTTGTACTTTTAAAACTTCGACCATATTTATACGCCCGCCAAAAGGCGGACGTATTATGAGATGGCGGTTTCCGTCCGTCTGTCTGTCCGTCCCTCGTGTCCGGTCTATATCTGGGACAGTTTTCTATCTACAGTTCTAATTTTTGGTGAGTGGGTACCCTACGGAGAGACGATGTGTCGCGTACCAAAATGAAGGTCGAGGTCAGAGGTCAAAGGCCACTGACCCCAAAAAAAACAACAGGAAATCACTGAAGTGACCGGTCTATATCTGTGAACGTTTGCTATCCGCAGTTGCAATTTCTCGTGAGTGGATACGCTAGGTGGAGACGATGTATCGCGTACCAAAATTGAGGTCCAGATGAGAGGTCAAAGGTCACTGTTGCCTAAAATCAGGAAGTTTTCTATCTACAGTTCTAATTTTTGGTGAGTGGATGCCCTAGGGGGAACGATGTCTTGCATACCAAATGTAGGTCGAGGTCAGAGGTCAAAGGTCAGTGTGACAGAAAAATCAGGAAATCATTAAAAATTTCTAACTTTTTGTGAGTGGATTTAATAGGGGGAAATGAAGTGTCGCATACCAAAAAATAGATCAAGGTCGAAGGTCAAAGGTCACTGTGACCCCAAAGTCAGGAAATTGTTGAAAATCATGATGTTTTGGGTCCATTGAGAAATTACGAGGAACCGTTTTGTCATGTACCAACATTTAGATCCAGGTCAATAGTCAAGATCACTGTTAACCCAGGATCAAGGTCAAAGATCAGTGTGACCTAAAAATCAGGAAATCATTAAAAATTGCTAATTTTTTGTGAATATTCAATAGGTGGAAATAAAGTGTCGCATACCAAAAATTAGGTCAAGTTCAAAGGTCACTGTGACCCCAAAATCAGAAAATTATTAAAAATAACATTTTTTTATGTCAGTAGATACATTAGGGGGACACGATGTGTCACATACCAAAATGTAGGTCAAGGTCAAAGGTCAAGGCCACTGTGACCCAAAAATCGTGAAATTGTTAAAAATCATGATTTTTTGTGTCCATTGAGAAATTACGGGGAGACGGTTTGTCATGTACCAAAAGTTAGGTCAAGGTCAATAGTCAAGGTCGCTGTGACTCCAGAATCAAGAAATCTTTGAAAAGTACTTTTTTGTGTCAGTAGATACATCAGGGGGACATGATGAGTCACGTACCAAAATGTAGGTCAAGGCTGAACGTCAAGGTCACTGTGACCCCTAAAATCATGAAATTCATAAAAATCATGATTTTTTTGTGTCCATTGATACATTGATGGAAGACAAAGTGTCGTGTACCAAAATTTCGATCAAGGTCAAAGTCACTGTGACCTCAAAATCAGGAAATCAATAAAAAAAAAAATGTGGGTCAAAGGTCAAGGTCACTGACTCCAAAATCAAGAAATCATTAAGTCACATTTTCATATGCCTGTCGAAGATGTTGTGTAATGCGATGCTGCATTCTGTCCATTCATCCATTAACATTTGTTGTCCATGCGATATCTCTAGTTTCAAGGTATGGATTGGTATACCAAACTTTGAGTATACCTTACTCGCATGACAAAGAGGAGCCATACATTTTGAGATGAATTTGTCAAAGGTCAAGGTCACAGTCCCCCAAAACTGAATCAAGTTTAGCTGACTATATGTGTTAGGTTGGAATATTCTCTCCCCTACATGTATATGCTTTTGTCCTGTGGAGTTGTATCTCATGTTTGAAACAGCTACATTTAGTTAAACTGTTGTGAAATAAAAACCATACATTTACTAATTTAATGGGGAGAGGGGTCCTTTATGAACTTCATACCTGTTTATTAACTCAAGAACAAAGGTTTATTTCATCATTTCTTCTTCCTTCATGAACAATTCTCTCATCTGAAAGCAATCCATTTGCAGGAAAACTATATTTTCTTGTGTTTGACTATTGTCGATTTCAGTGTGGGATATGTGAGCCATCAGCTCTTGCTTCAAGGTCAACTAGTTATCGAAAGTTAAGCTCATTTTAGTTTATCAGTCAATATAAGATGTGATATATGTTACTTTCTCAGAAGCACAAAATTGTATACCTTTCTCTGGATTGCTAGCTACCAATTGGAATCAAGGCTATTAAAATGTTTTAGAGATAGCTATACGCTCGAGAATGTTAATCCCTGGTGTAGTGAAATAAATCGTACATGCCAGGAGATTGCATCATCCGGGCTATTTCCTCAGAACCCACTCAAACCGGTTTTGGCCCGAAGCTTGAACTTCGGAAATCTCCGTTGCAGGCTCTGAGATTGCCAGACTGGGACGGTGCTTAGAACGAATGAGACGTATATAGAATTCGGGCTGGAATGGAGGGTGGATTTTAATGGGGGATCTTTTAGCTATATATCGTGCTGGGTGTTGCTAGGCGGGGCACACCTATTTCTACGACATCTGTTGTCAGAAGTCAAATTAATTTATTTTTCACGGTTGAGAGCCTATTTTGGCCTGGAAGTCTGAAATTTTTTCCGGTAAACAAACGCGGGGTGGAAGTCGGCCATTTGTCCTCTCTCTTCGCGTTCCCCACCTTGTTTTCTTGGCCGGTTTTGCACAGGTTGAGTGTATGTAGAATTGTTTTACCGGGACTCGGTCATCCTGACATTGGGCCATTCTAGTAGATGATTCTGTACAAATCCGTTCACGGCTGGCAGGCTGTTGATTGTGTTAGACAGTTTTTTTGTCTCGGCTGATAGGCTAGGGGCTACGCGATAGTGAAATTTGACAATATGATCACACCGGTCTGTGTGCTATAGAGGTCGGTTAGGCGTTTCCCCATCTTTCGTTATGAAACTAGTCGTGTGTTCAGTTCAGCCCATGCTATCAAATATTTTTTCTGGTATATAGCCGGCTGAGCTCGCTAACATTTCTTGTAAATAGTGTATCGGTCGTATGCATTCAATAAACTTGGCGTCGCTGTATATACAGTAACGATATTATTATCCTGTGATAGGCGCGCTGTGCTATTAGGAAGGCCAAGACGGTATAATTTGGCACTGTCGACAGCATATATAGATCTGTGTAGTGTGGCAAGTAATCGTTTCGCCTCTTTGAGAGACTCGATATGCTCAATTCGGTCCGTACTATTAAATATATTCCTGGTATTTAGCCAACAGTTCTTGGGAATAGTGGATTTACTCTATTCACTTATTGCATTTGGTGTCGTCGTGTATACAGCATTATTGTCCTGTGATAAACGCGAAGTGTTCTTAGTAGTGGCATTTTGGCCGTTCTTGGTCAATAGATTGGTAAAAACCGGATAAAGTGACTCAGTGATATTGAATAATTTGAGCATGGCAGGGTTATACAATTTTCAAATATTTTTACTGGGTTATCATATAGAGCTTGTATATCGGGGAGATTCAAATACTCCAGGTGTTACTGTGTGGTGTTGTCTATGTGTTTCTGTACGATTGAATTGTATTGTTTCAGAGATTGACGTTTGTGTGAGATTTCTGCTATGTGTTAGTATTCATGGGTCTCTGGATTGAGATTGAAGATTTTGCCGACCTTTATGAGAAATCTGTAGTTGGAATACAATTGTGCGTTAATAGTAAATGCTCAGATTGTTCGCAGGTCAATGTGACTATATATATATATATTTTTTTTTTTTTTTGAACGGTTGTCCCTAATTTGTGTAGTTCCATTTATGTCGTGGTGTTCGTGATATTCGAATTTGTCGGCTGTCAACTGATGGGCAAAAAAATCGCTCATCGTGTCGATTTTCTGGATTAATACAGATATATATTGCCTACATTTTGATTGTCCAATACATGATTTTGATTGCTCAGTTGATAGTTTGGGGCATTCTCAGTCATGCGAGCCACATTCATGGCGACACCATGGTGTTGTCACTGCGATATATTATAGTATTCATGGCGATGCCATGGTGTTGTCACTGCGATAATAGTAATCAGACTTCCTTCAATCCTTTTGAATTGAGTTAATGATTTGTATATCCCATCTGTTTTCTCCATTCTCTTGGATCAGTTCAGGAAATTATGCTATTGTTTGAAATTTAATCGAATGGGAACGTGCCTATGTTCATCCTTGAGGGGTCTGAATGATAGACTGAAGGTTGTTCGTGATGTTGAGCGAGTAAGTTAAAATCTTGATGCAGTTTACCATCTCGAGACCGACTATTTCCTGTTTGTATTTGAACTCGGAGTTATTAACTTCTCGATGTGGTCGAGTCTAACATCTAGTTGGTATTCTGTGTTGTATTCCTCCAGGCACGGGAAACTGTGTTAATTTAAGGTTTATTTATGTTGAACACAGGTGGCCTGACTTTGTTTTTCGGGCACAATTGACAATTGATAATTGATTTTTTTCTCCCTCCCCCAGACCCACCCTGGGTTTCTTTAGTGCCTTATTCATGATTAGTCGTAAATTGAAATAGTGCAAGATTAACAGAGAAGTTGCAACAACGTATTGACTGTGTGGTAGCACGTGTTGCACTTGTTCTAGAGGTGGGTCGAATATAATATTCATATGTAAATATTACTATTACCTGGTTAAAGAATTGAGTGTAGACATATCTTCATCAAATACGTCTACTTACTCCAAAACTGCATTTACTCTGGAAGATTTATTTAACAATCACAAACAGTTTCTCAGGGAAAGATGTATTTGTCTTCCAACCAATCATAACGACATACCAAAACTATACTGGACTCCCAAAATGCATAAATCACCATACAAAGCTAGATTCATAGCTGGTTCTAGAAGCTGCACCACCAAGCTTCTTTCAACCCTATTGACGAGGGCCCTTCAGGAGGTAAAAGCATTTTGGGAAAGGTATTGTGCCACTATTTCTAAGAACTCTGGCGTGGAATGTATGTGGATATTGAAAAACTCAAAATGTCTTACGGAAGAACTTGATGCTAAAGGTCACATACCGTACCGACATGTATCCACATGGGATTTCTCGACTCTCTATACTACAATCCCTCATCAGGACCTTATTGACCGTATAAGTTCATTAATAGTATCTGTGTTCAAGAAAACTGATCGTAGATATATTAATGTCGGAAGCCATAAAGCATTCTTTAGCTCGACTACATACAAGAGATATCATTCATGGGATGTTTCTTTGTTTATAGAGTTGCTTGAATTTCTCATTAAAAATATCTATGTGAAATTTGGCAACACAATATATCAGCAGCATATAGGTATTCCAATGGGTACTAATTGTGCACCCCTGTTGGCTGACCTGTATCTGTTCTCTTATGAATATGACTATATACAGGCGCTTTCAAAAACCGATCCATTCAAACCCCGTTCCTTCTCATTCACCAAACGCTATATAGACGATCTTCTCGCTGTGGATAATCGCTATATAAATGACGCAGTGAAGGATATATATCCACCTTCACTGGATTTGAAGGAAACTACAGATAGCCCTACAGGCACATCTTATTTAGATCTCTATCTCTATAAAAATGAAGCGGGCATTCTCTCTCGTCGACTTTATGACAAAAGAGATGATTACAATTTCGACATCGTAAACTATCCCTTTTTGGATAGTAATATTCCAGTGGGACCTGCATATGGCGTATACATATCTCGCTTAGTAGCATTTGCTAGATCCTGTGTTAAATGTGATGATTTTAACCAACGTCACAAAACATTGTTGCAGAAACTTATAAAACAGGGCTATTCCACCAAGCGCCTCCACTCAAAGTTTCTCAAATTTGGCGATACATATCGCATGCTGATAGCAAAATACGAACGTAGCGTGCAAGATCTATGGCGCTACGTTTCGTAACTTGTGTCTAATTCCGCTTAACCCGGGGCTAGGGGCCGTATGAACCCATGTACTTCAAGATCCTCATGGTACTCATATGAACAGTCACAATCAAAGCGTGACTGAGATACATCATTTTTAGATGACGACTTTACAACGAATATTATGGATTAAGAATACTGATCAGCGATACGGATTTGATATTTTGGAACATCATGATGTCTTGCCGGCATCATTGAAAACTGTTGACCGCTTCTCTTGCAGGAAACAAGCTTATGTTTATGTATACTATGATTGTCTTTTTGAATTTGGTGCTAATACTGTTATATGGAATATGAAATAGGTCTTTGGATTATGGACGCGGATATTCTCTAATGGACGACGGCTGGATTATGAATGACGGACTAGACGCTTGTAATTGTTCTTGTTCTTTTTTCTTAATGTATATGGCTGATTAGGCACAATTGATTTGGTTCATAAAAGTGTTTCGTCAGTTTGAACTCGAACCTGCACATGTTTAAATATTTGTTTTCATTCACTGAATGTGAGTAGTTGACACTGCGTTTCATTTTTCGTGTCCAATTTGGTGTTCCCTAGGGGACATAACGAGGTACACGGTCTTTCTTCTGCTTTAATGAGTTTCTGGAGTGGAAACTGAGTGTGAGGAGTTGACACTGCTATTTATTTTGGTGTAAGATTTGGTGTTTTGTAGTGGACATACCAATGTGGGTTGTCTTTCATTTGCTTCAGTGAGTTTCTAGAAGGAAACTCGCTGAAAGTCTTTGATATATTTGAAGTTATTTGATTAGATTTTGATTTGGTACTGCTTATTCTTTTGACTTGTTTTCAAATACCGTATATCATTCAACTAAAACATGGCAGATTTGGGGCCCATTGATGTGTCCGTGGCTACAGAGGAAGCACTGCAAAAATTGAAAGGGGTGGGGAGTAATCGAAGTTTACGTGTGGTAGCCTTGCAGGAAGAGGGCAGGTTGGTTAGTTTTAAGCATTTTATGCAGGCGACCCAGTTTAGTGTCGGGCATGTAGCCGATCTAGTGCTAGATGGGCAGATAATAGGTTTAGACTTGTCGGGAAGTCCGGAATACATAAATGCTTTAGTTGATCGTCGTTTTGAAGAAATCATTGGATCATGGAAAGTTGGAATAACGGCCCAAGTGGATGCATTGGATGTAGAAATGGACCAGTTGCATATGAGATTCATTTAGGACAATTGGATGGAAAGATAGATAATTATGGACGCCAACTGACCCAAGTGGATGTTAAGGTTGACCAAGTAAACACTAAAGTAGGACAAGTGGATGTTAAAGTTGACCAACTAGGTCAACAAGTAAACATTAAAGTAGGACAAGTGAACACTCAAATACGTCAAGTTGATGGTAAGATGGAGCAAGTGGGTTTAGATATGAGGGCTGTTGTTGCATTGCTTAGCGCTCCAAGCAGGGAAGGGTCAGAGATTTCATCACATGCGAGGTCTGAACAGACAACGGGGTACGCTGGTCAGGCGGACCCAACTCATGTTGTTGTGAATAATAGACCTGAACAATTGATTGAGGGTGGGGGAGAGACTGCAAATCAACTGAATGCAGCCCATGTTCAAGTAAATGCACCAGCTGCCCTTCCCGACCCCCCATGTCCACTAGATCTAAATGGAACAGCAGGACTGGACGCTGGTCTGGCTAGGGATGTAAATAATGTATTTCATCAGTTACCGCCCAGTGGCCACACTTCAGCTCCGAACTTCCAATGCCCAATAAATAGGAATGGATTGTTTTTAGACAATGCTATGGTAGGGGGACAATATCTCCAAGGGGATATAGATAATGGGAATCTGGCCGTTGTGTCCACTACTGATACCGAGGGAGAGTTTGAGGCCTCTCCTAGTAAATGTAGCGAATGCTCGTCCAGATCCAGATCAACCGAGCGACATGTATCCCAAGAACGCCACCGTAGCCAAAGTTCCCGGCTTCCCAAAACTCTAGTATTTTCAGGAATCAGAGGGGACTGGGTTCCATTTAGGGTTAAGTTTGAGTTGGAAGCTAAAAGTAGAGAGTGGAATAAAGATCAGTGTCTTAGGAAGTTAACAGACTGTATTCATGGCGATGCCATGGTGTTTTACAACTATCAATCGGAGGCCGTCAACACCTCGTTTGATATGCTCCTCAAAGCAATGGAATGCCATTATAACAGTAGGGAACCTCCGCGTGTAGTTAGGCAGCGGTTGCAGGCGGAAGTGCAGGGTTCCAAGGATACTTTAGAGGAATTTGCTTTTAGATGCGCTAGGTTGGCAAGGGACGGGTATCCGAATGCACCGGAAAAGATTATTGAGTCAGTAGCGGTGGAACATTTTCTCAGGGGATGCAGGGAAATACAGGCTGTGAGATTTGCTATGGAAAAGAGCCCCACAACAATCTCTGAAGCCTTGAGTGATGTGAACTCCTCACGATATAATCTGACGGAGTTGGATTTTCAGACGGTTACATGTAGGACTGTTAATGTTGATTTAGTGGGGAGACTTTTCCTGATGCTTGTAAGGCAGAAGGGGAAGGGATAAATAAGAGGTCCCCTCGCCGTCGGTCTTCGCGACCCTTTCGTCCACCACGACTCTGTTACTCGTGCCGTAAACCCGGTCACATAAGCCGTTTTTGTCCTGCTAGACATGGTTTAGATGGGTGGGCTGAATTAGCAACTGCAAATGACGGGGTGGGGTCGTCCACGGGGGACGAGGCAGGTGTTACTGAACTTACTGCAGCAGTCCGAGATGTTACTCTGTCTCGTTCCCAGGGGTGGGCGATGTCCATTCCAGTTAAGGTTGGGTCTGTGCCGGTAACTGCTGTGGTAGACACGGCCGCCCAAGTCACCGTCATGAGTGAACATTTATTTGCTAGGTTGGGTCTCCAGGGGTTGTCGTCTTCGCCTATTCGGTTAACTGGTGCATTTCGAGGAATGACCAGTATGGGAATGCTAGTTCGGCAGGTCCCATTGTCCATCTCCGATTTTCACTGTACTGGAAATATAGTGGTGGCACCCTTGGTTGACGACCTGTTGCTAGGCTTCGATTTCCTGTCAACCTATGGATGTGTTGTAGATTTGAGGGATAAAGCCGTGGTTATTGGGGACACCAAGGTTTTTGCAGTTTGAATTTTTATGGAATGGTGACTTGGTTAATGTGGGCTCCATTTCGCTCTGCCAGTAACTGATAAATGGTGAAGTTAGTTGATGGGCCATTGGTGACGCATTTCGTGTATGCGTCTGAAGAGATGTAGTATAGTGTCAGCTTTGTGGGGATATATGGATGTGTGCCATCACGGGTATGCAGTGATGGATGTATTGTATTAGGTTTTGATTTTCTATGTGAAATTATCCTATTTGGGGGTTGATTTGATTTTGTTGTACAGGATGTTTGTTTGAGGCATTGTGGAATTGAAGAAAAAAATACATAAAATTCTAGACCCAAATCGTTCGTAATGTGTTCTGTAATGTAATGTGTATTTTGGAACTATTGGTGTGTGTTGGAGAACTCTGTTGTGTATTCGGAAGTTGGATGTTGTTCGGAAATTGTGATTTGCATTGTGGCGTTATACGTGTAGTGTGTTATGGGAGAATATGATGATGCGTTGTGATGAACTAGGTGTGTTTATGTAATCTGTGTGAGGGAACCGGGTGCTGGACGCCTGGGTTCGATGGTTGCTGTGTGATTAGATAATTTCTGTGTGTGAAGATTCTGTGCGGTAGATATACGCGTCGCTCGCGTCTCTATGTGACTTCTGTTTGAGATTGTATAATTGTGTGTTCGTTGTGGGGTTTTCTGTGTGTGTTAAGCTATGTGACACGTTCATGTGAGGTTAATAGATGGAGTGACTTGGAGAAGATATAGTTTGAGAATCTGTAGTGCGGGTAGCCATGTCGGAGATCTGGGGTTGAGGAAGACGTTCCTCTTCATCCCATGTCTTCGCCATGAAACCCTGGTGAGAGTTGTCTATCCCATATCTTGTAGTTCGCGTTATGATTTATTGTGAATCCGGTGGGGCAGGTTAGCTACCACTCGGGGAGGGAATACATGCGTCATTATTCGATTATAGTCTCAACCCTTTTCTAGTTATGAGTTCAACGATTTTGTGAGTGTGAGCTTGATACCTGTGGAGGTGTAGCAATTATGGTTATGTTCTTCCTCTGCAGACATTCTCTCTGGTGGGGTAGCCGTTTGCGAGACCGTATGCACATTGGGATCAGTGGGCGTGTGGTGCACACACGTTTCTGACTCTTCGTGCGTACGCCCTTCAAGGGCCCTTCCACTCGAGATTGTTGGCTGCTGACGAAGGCGAGCCTTGAAATTATTAGGGGAGGGAGAATGCGGAGCTCAATATATAGTCTGTACAGCCAGTAGTTTAGAGGCTTTTTCCAGTAGTGGATTGTATGACGGACTGGTGCTTATTGCGGGCATGTACATGTAGCTGGTAGGCTGGCCTGCCAATTTATAGTCTAGATACCAGTCCGGGTTTGGATAATGTTCTCGTATTTATTGCGGCCATGTAGCTGATAGGCTGGCCTGCAGAGTATATTTTTAAGAATTAAAAGTGAGCAGTCCCATGCGGCTGATTGTATTTATTTGGGCCGTAAAGCTGGTAGGCTGGCCCGCCGATTATATTTTTGAGAAATAAAGTGATCAGTCCCATGAGACTGACCATTTGAGCGAGATTTTTAATGGGTTTGGGTGTAATTATAGACAGTCTGGTAATAAGACTGGACTAGTGGGATGGTTACCATTTTATTGAAGTTGGGTATTGCATGTTACGGATTTTGACACCTGTGATATAACATGGAGAATTCACGTCTTTGTCTCGTTTTTTAGTAATCGTTGGCAGCGCTAGAACGGCGGTTGCCTGCGACGGGAAGGGTTCTAGCTAGGCGAAGTAAGACCTTCGCCAAAAAGAAAACGGGGAGGGGTGTTGTAGAGATAGCTATACGCTCGAGAATGTTAATCCCTGGTATAGTGAAATAAATCGTACATGCCAGGAGATTGCATCATCCGGGCTATTTTCTCAGAACCCACTCAAACCGGTTTTGGCCCGAAGCTTGAACTTCGGAAATCTCCGTTGCATGCTCTGAGATTGCCAGACTGGGACGGGACTTTGAACGAATGAGACGTATATAGAATTCGGGCTGGAATGGAGGGTGGATTTTAATGGGGGATCTTTTAGCTATATATCGTGCTGGGTGTTGCTAGGCGGGGCACACCTATTTCTACGAGAAAAACAACCTTGAAATTTGGACAAATGTAATTCCAGATATACGGGCATATGTTGAAGCCCCTTGGGCTCTTGTTGTTGTATTAGAACAGAACAGTTTGTTCGTGTTTTTGTTCGTGGTAACCTCACACTGCGAACCTTAAATCTTGACCTCCATTCGCGGCGATCAAGCAGCGAGGCTGCCGGTCATGTGATGGGAACCATATTGTTCTGCCATGTGAGAGCGGCTTCGTCACATGACCGACAGCTGCCAGTTGATTGGATAACTGTTGGCAAATGTGCGGACACATGTTCGCGATCACCACACACTGAAGACAAAAACTGTTTTGAGGACGAAAACACATGTTCCGAAAATCAAACATGTTTGATTTCACGAATCTGTCCCTCGAACAGAACAGTGTTTTTGTTGTGATACAACAAAATGTTCGTTTTACATCTGTGCCTTTCTAAACCATAAATGGAAATAGTTTAGGTTTCATCATCTTCATTCACCAAGCCAATTTCTACGCTCACACTCTGAACATTTCGAAGGAGTCCTAATGCCTACCCTACTTCGTAGGTCCTGTGACGTTAGTCACACTGCCATTTGTCAGATTGGTATTTCGCCCCAATTATCGACCCAGGCAGACAACCCATATTGAATGGTTTCGCTTGGGTAGATAAATTTTTGTTTTCCTAGATTTACTGTTGGGTTTTCAGTCATGTCATACACATTGCCTGGAAGTTAAGTGCACTTGAGGCTCTTGATTCATTGAGGATGATTGATAGCTATAAGTGAGGGGGGATCAGGACACACTTCTAAATTTATAAAAATAAACTTTGCGAATAAGATCTTTTAGGTGAGTAAAAGATGATTCGATTTCATATTATTGGAGAGAAAGTACAGATTCTTAATAGGTCGGGTTGTTGAATTGTTTTGTTGATATACTTAGACTATAATTTCGTTTGATCGTCGCTATAGAGCTGAAATATTGCTGAACGCAGCGTTAAAAAATAATTATATATCTCTCTCTCTCTTGTGTCTTAGTAGACTATTCCTGCCGTGTAGCTTGATATTCCCACGAGGTATAAGGTTCAGCCATTTTTCAAAGTGAGAACAGGCAAAAGGCATATACTGCTCATCCTCATGCAAGACGAGATGGTCTGGGATACTGAACAGCTTGGAACTGCCTTTGCACAAACAGCACACGAGTGAGGTGTTCTATATGATTCCTCGATATTCTTCACTAATTACCACATATTGTACACTGGTGTGGTTTTACTCCTGTATGGCGTTGATGGCATTGCGAACAGCTTTCCGCAGCTGTGACCTCCCCTGTGTATTCTCGAGTGAAGATTTTAGATGACTTTATATCCTACGATACGTTTGGCCAAAGACTGGACATTTGTATGGCTGTTCAAATGCTCGATATATTTCTACCTGTCACGGAGTTTATTGTCACATAGTTCACACTTTCAAGTGTATCAACTTCTTTTGTACATAAACGTTTCCCTATTTTGGTTAACCGTTCTCCTTGGGATATCAGATTCAGCACGCGTTTTATACGGCGGCAACTCTTATTTTTTCTCCGAGAAGTCTTCAAGCTTTGTTTTGTGTGAGTTTGGATTCTGTTTAGAAAAATCGATACAATCACCAGCAGGCATGGCCGGCCCCATGTTTCCTGCTCATAGGAATCGCAGGCTTATACGCATGACGTACCGTAGCCTTCATGACGACGGATGGTTAAGGTATATGCCATCATGGTCGAACGAAAGCTTACTCAGGTTTGTAATTACAAGCGTCTGGTCCGTTTGATTTGATTTGATTTTTATTTCACCATGCATAACAATGTTTAGTAAACAAAATATAATAGTGGCGGGATGAAAACCCCGAGGGGTTTGTTTTATCCCAAAATAATAATTATATTTACAAAGATCATAATATGCGGTAAACTCTATCATAGTGAGACAATTCAATTTTGTATAAAACAAAAATACAGATTTAATTTCCAACTTCCACAGACGGCAAACAGAATAGATGTCTAATTATGTTCCAGTAATAAATACGATTTTATCCTCGATTTGAATAATGAGAGCGAAACGTGAGATTTTAACTGAGAGGGTAAATAGTTCCATATTTTAGGACCCTTTATTTTAGTATTATAAAAAGATAAATCAGAGTAGTAAAAATCGCGATATAAATTTAATTTAGCCTGTCTAGTTGGGTACCTGTGGACAGCAGATAATTTTGAAAAATATGATCTAAAAGAGTTTGGAATTAGGTCAGTGTGATTGAAAAATTTGTCAACAAAAATTAACACCTGGTAGTCGTTTATTTGTTTTATGGACAATATTTGCAATTTTTGGAATAATGGGGCGGTATTGTCATATTTTGACGAAAATGTGATTAAGCGTATAGCCTTTTTTTGTAACAGCAGCAACGGTTGAAGATGGGTAGGATAAGTATTTCCCCAAACGATATTGCAATATGATAAGTATGGATATATCAGTGAGTAGTATAGAATGAAAAGAGTTTTTCTATTCAAATTATCCTTAATATGACGAACTATTCCTATATTCCTGCTAACCTTGTTCCTTATATCCTCAATATGCGAGAGCCAGTTTAATTTGTTGTTAAAAATTACTCCAAGAAATTTAAATTGGTCTACTTCTTCGATAGGGATTCCGTAAATAGATAAATCATTGTGCATTGGCATTTTACATTTCTTAGACGGACTTATTATCATAAATTTAGTCTTTTTAATATTCAGGGATAATCTGTTGCATGAAAACTAGTCGGATAGTTTATTAAGTTCCAACGTCATAATCTCAAACAAGAGTTTCGGATCGTCATCAGCGAGAATTACTGAGGTATCATCTGCAAAAAGAATTATTTCAACAATGCTGCTTACTGAGGACAAGTCGTTTATATAAATCAGAAAAAGAATAAGACCTAAAATAGAACCCTGTGGTACACCACATGATATTGGTTTGTAGGCTGACAAGGTATCGTTATATTTTGTGCACTGAGTGCGAGATGACAAATAACTTCGAAACCAGTCATTAGAACTTCCCCGAAGCCCATAATGAGCTAATTTATGCAGGAGGATATCATGGTCCACCGTGTCGAACGCTTTTGATAGATCCAGAAAGGTAGTTATTGAATATTTTTTGGCCTCTCTTGCCGCTACCAATTTGTCATGAAGGGATAATACAGCTAAAAATGTTTAATGCTTCGAAAACCATATTGATTGGAGCAAATTATATTGTGATTTTCTAAAAAAATCTAACATCTTACTTATTACTAATTTTTCGACTATTTTACTGAAACAAGGCAAAACTGAAATAGGTCTGTAATTTTCAAATAAATATTTCTCCCCATTTTTAAACAACGGCGTCACTTTAGCTACCTTTAAAGGATCAGGTACTACACCAGATTTAAAGGACAAATTTATAATATGACATAATGGGAGACCTATTATGTTGAAAACAGATTTAAGTATAGAAGTACGCACCCCATCAATTCCGCAGGCTGAATTTTTCAAGTTACTTACAATATCGGTAATATCTTTTACTGAACAGGGTTCAAAGCTAAATTGATTTTCATAAACATTTGACAAAAAACTTCGAAATTTCGAGAACATGTTGGAATTTTGTCTCCAAGTTTAGAGGCAACTGTACTAAAGTAATCATTGAATCCATTTGCAATTGTTAAGGGATCCGATGTATCATGGTCATTGACTTTAAACGTATTTGGTAAGGAAGTATTCTTCTTGCGGTTCATAAGGTCGTTCAAGACCTTCTACGTGCCTTTGATATCACTATTGCACTGATTAAATTTTTTCTCATAATATAATTTCTTAGCTAATTTTAATGTATGATTCAATTTGTTTCTATACTGCTTGTATTGACGAGTGATTTCGGTTCAGAATGGATCGAGTTATCCATGGCTTCTTAATATATACTTTTGCAGAAGTTGACGACACCATAGGAAAACATTCATTGTATACAGAAAGGAATTTGTTAGAAAGTGATTCAAAAGCATTATTAACATCGTCGGATTCATTAGTGACCTCACTCCAATCTATGGTCTTTACTTTCTGTTCGAAATTTATTTTATTTTCCTCATTAAATATGCTATATGTATAAGAATGTGCAACATGAGATACGAAGTCTAATGCCCTATTTATATGAAAGACTGGGAAATGATCGGTTATGTCAATAAGTAGTATTCCAGACAACAAACTATCCTCATGAAAATTTTGATAAACATTGTCAATTAAAGTTGCTGACCGAGATTTTACCCTAGTCGGCTTTGTTATCTTTGGAAAAAAATAATACGATTTTAGTAATTCAATAAAATTTTAGAAGGACGATGCGTATCTGTCTTGAATAAATCAATGTTGAAATCACCCATAAGTATGCATTTTTTATTTTCAAGTTTTAATTTGTCCAAAAGAGATTTTAGGCTATCGTTAAAAATTACTACATTTTTTCCTGGTGGTCTGTAGATAATACCAACTGTATACGATTGCTTTCCCATGTCAAGTTGAACAAATAGTGATTCATACTCTCCATCATCTTCACGATATGAAGCTTCTTCAATAATGGTACAATTTGTTATGGTATCATTCACATATAATATTAACCCGCCACCCTTTTTCTTAGATCTGGAGGAACAAAAAGGCCGATAGCCGGGAATATCAAATAAATTTTCAGTCGAGGGATATTCCAATAACAGAAAAATTAAAATTCAAACTGCAACACAAAGCTAGGATTTCTGAATAATGTTTACGTAGGCTTCTGGCATTAAAATGTATAACAGAAAGGGACCGGTTTTCGGTAATGCCGTTTGATCTAATATTAGATGTGAAAGATTGTTATATATAATATTTGGATTGATGAGAGTTAATATCATTCCAGTATGCCTTCTCATACTGATTGTCTTCAGTTACGTAAACGTCTGCATCATCATTGTTAAGCTGCAATGGATTGAAACACATATAATCAATTGCGTCTAATGAATATTCAAAATCAATATGTAGAGATGTTTCACTAGGAGCATCAATTTCGGCCAAGAAGAAAGGTAGCTGAGACATTAGATTTGGAGGAACACCCTCGTCGTTAATATGTTCAGCCATAAGGTAAGACGTTTTGAAAATGTAAACAAATGTAATCGGTTAGAAAGGAAATGTCTGTGGAAGTTGGAAAACTTACATAAAAATAGAAATAATTCAAAGTAAATAACAGCATGTGAGTCTCAAAACTTTAAGCTGGTGTGTGTTGGCACTCTCCTGTACTTCAATAATGTCTCACTAAATCGAAAAATATGTATAATTTCTATATTTTCTTATGTATACATAATATATACATATATAATTATCATTGCATAATGTATGGATTATCCAAATAAAAATAGTACACATTGATCTTGGTCACAGCAAAAGTTGTGTACTCGTTAGAATGATCGATGTGTAACACTAAACAAGAACCCAAATATTGGTATAACACGCTGAATAATTCGTCATTCATAATTCAGCCGTCGTCCATTAAAGAATATCCGCGTCCATAATCCAAAGACATATTCCATATTTAGTATTAACACCAAATTCAAAAAGACAATCATAGTATACATAAATAGGCTAGTTTCTTGCAGGGTTCATAGGTTCATAGCACCATCAGGATCTTGAAGTACACTGGTATGGGTTCATACGGCCCCTAGCCCCCAGTTAAGCAAAATTAGACACAAGTTACGAAACGTAAAGCCATAGATCTTGCCCGCTACGCTCGAATTTTGCTATCAGCATGCGATATGTATCGCCAAATTTGAGAAACTTTGAGTGGAGGCGCTTGGTGGTATAGCCCTGTTTTATAAGTTTCTGCAACAATGTTTGGTGATGTTGATTAAAATCGTCACATTTAACACAGGATCTATAGCAAATGCTACTAGGAGAGACATGTATACGCCATATGCAGGTCCCACTGGAACATTACTGTCCAGAAAGGGATAGTTTACGATGTCGAAATTGTAATAATCTCTTTTGTCATAAAGTCGACGAGAGAGAATGTCCGCTTCATTTTTATAGAGATGTGGATCCAAATATGATGCGCCTGTAGGGCTATCGAACCCTGCCGGACCGGACCCCGCCGTCTTCAACTGTTCTGAAATGCTCGATATGAAATGTTTCATATGCTTAATTATTGAATGGCTCAAAAGTGTGCTGTCCAATGTAGGGAAATAACATACATTTCGGATCGTCCCCCCCCTCAATCCACCCCCAATAGTGGCATATAAATATTATATTTCGGTAATTCATTTTGAAGAAAAAGTCATTCATAGCATGTACTGTATATACGTGATAATTTTGATGCACCGTAACCATCTATATTTGCCATTATGCTGTTCACTGTACACATACAACTTATAACAGTACATATATAAAGCGTATCAAAATATGTACATAAACAGGATAAATATAAAAATTCTCTACAGTCACAGTCAAAGGCGTGTCAAAGGGTATCGCCTTCCGTGCCAAAGTGAAATAAAAAAAATAATTAAATTTGAATCATACTTATACTTCTGGTAGATAGAAGTCACCTTTATATACATACAGCTATAATATTCCGAAGCAATGCATTGTGATTAGCGAATAAATAGGGTCTGTACCAATATACCGAAGACTAAAGTGTTGGCTTTTAATTTGCTGAATAGTGAGCCAGTCACAACTCTTATTCAATGCAAGTTCACGCTGTTGTGTTTTGGTTTTTGTGTTATTCACAGTGGAACATTTCAAATCATACTGTATGTGTCTACAACACTTTACATCATAGGTTAAGGGATATAGCCGATAAGATAATTCCAACTTCACCTTATAATTATTATTTATATTTTATTTACTTATTGATTTTGACATTAGTGTGGGGACCTCGTGAAACGGGTCGAAGCCCATCGAAGTTAACTCCCCTTGAATACTGGATTCTATTCCCCTCAGAGCTAGACAGATTACCAATCACATAAGAAAACTAGATCATCGCGATCAGCGGTGCCTCGTTGCCAATGAATTTGCCACTGGCCTGGCTGCATTGTACAAGCGGCTTATGTATATTGATATGGTGCAGTGTCCTGTTCATGCTCTGCACCTTCCTGTGTGACGCTAGACTCTTCATGCCTTGAATTGTGCAACACCTGTGATGTACTAGAGTGTTCATGCTCTTTTCTTGCACATCCTCGTGTAATGCTGTACTTTTCATGTACTGTTCTCATATGATGGTTCCGTTTAGATCTGTATTTGAACGCTCTATCACATTGAGAACAGGCAAACGGCATATCCTGGTCATTCTCGTGCAAAGCGAGATGGTCTTTGAGGCTGAACAGCTTGGTAAATGCCTTTCCACAAATGGTACACAGGTGAGGCTTTTCTCCTGTATGACTCCCCATGTGTCGTACAAGAATATTCTTCAGCCGAAATTGTTTACCACATATGGTACACTGGTGTGGTTTTACTCCTGTATGTATCGAACTGTGTTGTCTCAGCGCTGAAGGCATCGTGAACTGCTTGCCACAGTCCGTACAGGTGTGAAGATCTTCTCCTCGGTGTATTCTCGAGTGAACATTCAGTTGACTTATCCTAGGATATGCCTGGCCACACACCGAACATTTGTACGGCTTTCTCCCCGTGTGCATGTTCATATGTTCGATGTATTTCTGTCGGCCACGGAGTTTCTTGCCGCACAGTTCACACTTTAGTGGATCATCTTCCTTGCGTGTATATGAACGTTTCTCTCTTTTGGTTAACCCTTCTTGGGATACAAGATTCTGCGACGACGGCAGCTCTTTTCTGCCTCGAGAAGTGCCAGGCTTTCTTTTGTGTGACTTTCGGTTCAGTTTCGAAACACCTCCACAATCGCGAGCAGACTTGTCCAGAAATAATTGTCTCTGCTCGCAGGACTCTGCCTTCTTGAGCTGTTCTAATATGATCTGCTTTTTTGACGCAGATGAATGGGGCTTTTCATCAGGATTGTCATCCCCATCAACCTCGCTGTTGTCACTGCTATCATTATCATCATCATCATCATCATCTGGTGTATAGTCATCACCAATACTACAATCCTTGTCCTTGGCATCATCACTTCCGTCGTTTTCTCCATCTTTAAAAACAAAATCAGCTTTCATAATCCAATTACCACTCCCAACGGGTCCAACACTCGTATTACCACCTTCAGCTTTGCTCTCCGTTTGGATATCCAAGCACGCAGTTCTGATAAAACCGATTTTAACATTACCAGTATCTGTGGTAGCAACTGTCCTATCAACCCCATCTGTATTTTCATCAGCTTCAACATCACAGTTGTCGGTGTCGTCATTTTCTTCACGCTTCAAAACTGCAATATCAGCTGTACACATCCCATGACTTAGATTGGGTTCTAGACTGGGTTCTTCTTGGCGTTTCTCTCTGTTTCTAATTTTCCTGCGCATGGTCACACCCTCATGCTCAGATCTTTCCACACCACCCTGTGAGTGGGATTTCATATGAAGCTTGAGCGAATATTTTGAAGCAAATCCTTTTTTGCACTTTGGACATCTGCACACGAACGATAACACGCTGCTGATGTCTACCGTGCGAACTTCCAATCCTTTTCTCGTGACGACACATGTCTGTATTTCCATGGAGAACGTGTCTGTTTGAACTCTTTCCATATCTATATCATGTGTATCGATGCTCAATGTTCTCATAGCCGATTCCTTTATCCCCTAAACGGAATTCATTGTTTGGTTTCCTGAAAACAACAAAGAATCGTTCGTTTCAGTGGAGTATCATAGAAGAAAAATGCATCATGATATCTTGAACTTGATTGGTCAGTTCAAAGTTCCGAAAATAAATCCGGAATTTTCATTGGCCTGTGCAGAATAGTGGAAGAGAGATTTCAGTCAATCATGAAGTTTCTGTATTGATTCACTGTATAAATGATAATCGATATCCTCAAATAATTCTAAGAGAATAAATAATCGGTCTCTATGGTGTCCATTTAGTCTCCAGATAACAGTTATATTCAGAATATCTATTCTATACTTTCTGTATTTCTCTACTATGTGCAACAGCTTTTATGGCAAAACTGAAAATATTAAATATATTTCAAATTTTCAGGCTATTATTGTGTACGGATAGCAGATAAAATGCTAAGATTTATTGGCCAGCCGATAAAAGACAGTTAAACTGCTAACTGTATAGAATAATGAAACAAACAAAGAAACAAAAAAAAACACAACACACATACTCCGTGAAAAAGTGGCACAATAGAAGAAAAATGAGACATGGAGAACTCATTATTGGAAAAATGAACTGTTCGCAAGGCTGAGATAAGCTTTCGATGGAAAGGTTGATATCGGGTCAGTAATCCAGAAGCGGAAGTATACATGTACCACACAACGTGGTCAAGTACCAAGACTCTGATCTATTATCAGAGTCATGCCGTGTGATCTCCCATGTGTCAACGAGGTAGATAAACAACGTCGGAAACAGACCAGAAAATTACATTCACTCGCCCCAAATCCCCACTGTCGTAACACATGGTATCTGCGGGTTAGAATGCCACCAATATTCTTAGTGACAAACACTTACTTGCACTTCAACTGCTGCAGACAACAGAATGAAATGAGAGCTGAGAAGACAACTGCCATGTCGACCTTCTTCTCCCATCAAACGTGCGGACTTCATACGAGTCTTTTTTAAAAGCGACCCGTTCAATTTTGCCCGTGAGACTAAATATAGAATTTCGAGCAGGCCAACACGTGTACAATATTCGACGCTCACAAACCACGAGATAGTGCCACACACTGTTCAAGCCCACTTGGTCCCACGGGCAAAATTTGACGGGGTCGCTTTTACAGAAGTGTTGTCAGCACGTGGAGAAGAAGATCGACATGGCAGTCGCCTTCTCAGCTCTCATTTCATTTTGTTGTATGTTGCAGTTGAAGTGCATGTAAGTGTTGTGACTAGGAATATTGGAGGCATTCTAATCCGCAGATACCATATGTTACGATAGTGGAGATTTAGGGCGAGTGAATGTAATATTCTGGTCTGTTTCCGACGTTGTTTATCTACCTCATTGACACATGGGAGATCACACGGCATGACTCTGATAATAGATCTTGGTACTTGACCACGTTGTGCGGTACATGCATACTTCCGCTTCTGAATACTGACTCGATATCAACCCTTCCATCGAATTCTTATCTCAGCTTAATTCATTTTTTCAATAAAGTGTTATTGGGTTACTTTCAAGTACGTATCCGAGATGACAGATTCGAATAACGAAAGGAAAACTCACAAAGATATTAGCAAGGAAACACACAATTGTGACGACATACGCGCCACAACAGATACCGATTGCATAGGTTTTATGAAGTTCGGAAGGTGTACGGGAATCGAATTTCGGACTAAATCGGACACAGAACACAAAGTTCTGGAGACGAAATTAGTTACTTATTCACAAAAGTTTATCACTGATCTGAATGTCCCACAGTTAAACTATGAGACTGTAGACTGGGTTCACTACATCACTTGATGAGATTGATAGGCCCCCTACCAATTATCTTATTATTATTTTTTTATTATTTATTATTAGAAATACCGATAGGTTGTTCTACAAACTGGCACAAGTATCGCGGCACATGTTTACTTCAACCCGTTTCATCTAGACACAAATGAAAAACGGGAGTCACATAGTTTGTCCTGTTACTGTGAAATATCAGACTTTGCCTGTATTAGAACACAGATCATAGTTGTGTCCTACCTGTTTTATGTCATAGCACAGGTGTCTGTAAGCCTAGTATAGGTCTTACTTGTGTAATGTTTGTTTTATGTCTAATGCCATAGTATTGTACATGTTCCATGTCTTAATAATTTCTGTATGTATCATATATGGAAATAAAGTATTATTATAGTATTATTTCCAATAAATGAGATGGTTGCAGGATACACCTATTTTGTGATATTCCAATACAATTGTGCAATAGCTGTTTGACGGTACCGTTACACTGGTAACTATTCATGGAGTAGAGTACGTTGAAAGTATTCATGCCAAATAAAACTTTACCCTACCTGGTGTCTAAAATGTGGCCTAATTCATTCGCACCGATCCGATCTTTGATCAAGTTCGACTAGGTTAGCCAAAATATGTTAGGACCTCGTGTACCATCTACGCATCCTATCTATAAAATAGCTGTATTTCCATGACCAGTTAAAGAGGAAAGTGGTTACGGTTACGATTTCCAGGCTAAGCGATCCGGATATCAAATTGCCCGTTGGAACATCTTTGTACAGGGAACTTCAAATTGTCGCGCCACAACACAATTTGTTTTGAGGCAATTTTGTCGGTACAACGTGTTCACACTCTTGTAAAAACAGATAGCAGACTGTTGAGCTGCTTCGACGCCGTGCGTATTGATCACTGGTGTACAATAATTTGCTATAATAGTTATGCTTGAGACATATGAAACATAATTTGCCACATATATGCAACTCAGTGAGTTACACAACCTACAGGCTGAGCCACAAAAGCTCGCATGGACATTAGCCCTTCGGATATTAGCCCTTAGGACATAATTTAGCCCACAGGGTTATTTGGATTCTGGACAAAAGCCCTTCAGCATATTAATTTAATGGTATATGCAAAAACGAAAAAAAGGAAAAACTATGATTCTTGTCAGATGTTATTTTTATAGAACAGTATATAAGCTCTATAAGTATCAAAGATGATGAGGGGGGTGTTAAGGGGGATTTATACCCGCCGATCTGATTGCTCAAATTTTCTCGCCCCATTTCAGTCTTTTGGCGATTTCTTCTCAATGGCTTGGGGTGTGGTCATGAAAATTCATCCAGTTGTCAATCTAGGCACTATAGGAAGATCTTAAAAGAAGAAAAATATTTACATATATTTTGTACATAATTTTAGTCAATGGAAATTTCAATCGGGCTAACCCAGATAAGAATCCTGAATGCAGCGTCAAATTGATCTGCAAGTGTCAAACAATAAAACTAGAGTTACATTTGCCTATTTGGAAGAAATGGCCAAAAGACTGAGAAGGGGTGGGGAAAATTTCCATTAAAAGAATGTTTTTGGACAATAACTATATCTATGATATAACTATAGATCACAGTTACTGGATCTAGAACTATGATAAATGTAAAGCTACATGCACAACATGAGTAGTGTGACTAACGTCACAGGACCTACGAAGTAGGGTGAGGAAGATGACTTGGGGGCCCAAGCGTAATGTTATAGATCACCTAAGTAGGTCTAATTTCATCAAAAGTTATTCAGCTCAGAACTTGCTGGTAACAGTTCCCTAATGCACCTTCATGCTAAAAATCAAGGTTCTAATGTCAACGATTCTGCTTATTTTGCCGACGAAAAGATTCGGATGGACGGACTCACTCACTCACTCATTACCGGACAATTTGCAAATGAGAGCCTACTTCGTGGGAATAATTTATGGGAACATACGACAATCTGTAACTATCATAGCGCAATCTTAGCACAATTGATGGACACTGTATACATTTTATGTGAACTTAATAGAGTGACCAGCAGTCCGTAATGTTTGCTCAACCCTTTAAGTTTTTCTGCTGAGCAGTAAGCTTACTGCATACTATTTAATACATCTTAAAGGATTTTTAAACAATACGGGATTAACTGTTGAATAGTCAAGTGTTAAGTGAAGTTTTAACATCAAAAATTGTATCGTGACCAAAACCGGAAAGTGTGAAGAATTTTGAATTTTAATAGTTATAATTTAGTTATTATTTGCCCCATTTTTCATTGACATATACCATTAAATTTATATGCTGAAGGGCTTCTGTTTAGAATCCAAATGAGCATTTGGGCTAATGTTCTGAAGGGCTAATGTCCGAAGGGTTAATATCCATGTGGGGCTTCTGTCCTGAAGGGCTTTTGTCTGCACTCCGGACTCAAGTATCGTTTTATTCGTCATGCCCATTCATGACAAAAATCAACAATTGAACGACATTAAACGAGTTCCAAACATGCCATATATTCTTCTCTCCCGGTACATAACGTATCCGACCCAATCCTGCATATAGTGCTAACTCTTGCCACTGTCATCCAATCCGTCTCAATCAACTTGGAAAAAATGGATATGAACAAGTACAAACAAGAGTCTGATGCGGATGCGCCGCTTCTAAACTTAAATTACATACCGGTAGACGCTTTGCAATTTGTCAAAGACAGGACATCATCCGATGCGTGGTTAGAACAGCTGAATCACGTGGACGATGAATACGTGCATTTCAGGCCCCAACAACACTATTAGATGAGGTATTATTTACGCTTAGAGAAGCGGCGCATGCGCATTGGAACATTTCTTGTACTTGACCATTTTTAGATCAGGTATAATATATGTTTAGATAAGCGGATCATGCGCATTGGCGTATTTTTTGTATTTGGCCATTTTTTGCACTATTTACGTCTTGTTGAGAGGCAGGAATGACTTTGTGTACAATTTGTCTTGTTTGGGCATGACGAAAAACAAAAACAAAAACGATAGCTGTGTCCACGCTTATAAGTCTGTGCAACTCAGTGGTGCTACATACATTGAGTTGCATATATGTGGCTAAAATGTAATATGCATATCCAAGAATGAGGACACGGCTGGCTAGGACTCGGCCCAGACACCATAAATATATCTGACCAGAATGACTGATGGTCTGGAACTGATATATGTGCACTATATTTGGTTACCTGTATTAAATGTAAAAAATGTCCTTGTATCATACTGTCTGCAAATATTATATGAGCTATCATATTGATATATACATGCAAAAACTGGTTCATAGTGGTGTCAACAAATATCAGTTTGACATCACACTCACATGTGAATAGAACTAGAAAAACACAACTACAATGTAGACTATTTCAGCTTTCGAATATTGGAAGCCAACAGTAACTTGATGGTAAAATCTGAACACGTGAACAGCACTGAAGGTCGCTCTTTTGGAAGATGCTGGACGGCAGATATTGGGCAATTCTACAGAGTACCACAAGCCAAAAGCGGATAAAAAAACACGTACACATGTCACGAAAATCGGTACATCCAGTAAAACAACATAGTATACCGATCGCATTAGATGAAATCAGGTGAAATGAGTTTAAAAGTCAAAGGACCTCGTACGTTAAGGTGCATGGACAAACCGTCCCAGATAAGGTACGATTTTAGATGAAAGATGAAGATGAAAGATGAAATATAAATTGCGCCTCTCGAATAACAAACTATGACATTGTCTCGAACTCTCTTTGAAATCTTGGGAGCATGAGTGCCATTTTTTTTTATAACAAGAGCTCTCCAAAGTGGTAGGTTTGTATTAAATTGACAGTTTTGAGTTGAAAAAAGTACGGTTTGCCTATCTGTAAACATACGAAGATACTTATAATAATTCTCTATTAAATCCCTAGTTGTTCAGCAAACCACGTCTTGGTTATCGTTCATCTTCATATAAGAAAAGGAAACTTTAGGGAATATTGTTTCAGACATTTGGTGCTGAATTTCAAATACGATAATTGGAGCAATGATATTTGTACTAGTATGAAATGGCCGAATGGATAGAGTCGCTAGTTTGTTAGTTGTTAGTTTGATTGATGGTCTGCTGGTTCGAATTTTCAACAATTTTATGCATTTTTTCGACTTTGCAATATATATGTAAATATTTGTTTGTAGATAGAATGCTTCGAAATGGTCTATATCTCAAGATATAATATTCAGCAAATATTACGAAGTTTTCTCTTTCCGTGCTATAGCTTGGTCTGAGTGATTAGAGATTTACAATATCTGGACTGATTTAATCAACTATATATGTACTCGCATCAAAAACTATAGATCGGGATATATAGGCCAGTAGGCTATTCGGCGGCTATCAGTCGGTTATTCACAGCACCGCCCCCTAGCGGCGAAGTGGAAATTAATTAGGTCAACGAGTAGGACTTGACGAGTGTTGTATAACTGCCAAATATGAAAACCCTATCCATTATAGATCGAGATATATAGGCCAGTAGGCTATTCGGCGGCTATCAGTCGGCTATTCACAGCACCGCCCCCTAGAGGCGGAAGTGGAAACTAATTAGGTCAGCGTGTAGGACTTGACGAGTGTTGTATAACTGCGAAATATGGAGGCCCTATCCACTATAGATCGGGAGATATAGGCCAGTAGGCTATTCAGTGAACTATCAGTCGGCTATTCACAGCACCGCCCCTAGCGGCGGAAGTGGAAACTAATTAGGTCAGCATGTAGGACTTGACGAGTGTTGTATAACTGCCAAATATGGAGGCCCTATCCACTATAGATCGGGAGATATAGGCCAGTAGGCTATTCAGTGAACTATCAGTCGGCTATTCACAGCACCGCCCCTAGCGGCGGAAGTGGAAACTAATTAGGTCAGCATGTAGGACTTGACGAGTGTTGTATAACTGCCAAATATCGAGGCCCTATCCACTATAGATCGTGAGATATAGGCCAGTAGGCTATTCAGTGAACTATCAGTCGGCTATTCACAGCACCGGAAGTGGAAACTAATTAGGTCAGCGTTAACTAGGTCTAGCGGCGGAAGTGGAAACTAATTAGGTCAGCATGTAGGACTTGACGAGTGTTGTATAACTGCCAAATATGAAGACCCTATCTGCCTTAATTTAGGAGATATACGTCAGAATGTTATTCATATTCCAAATAATGACTGGTCCACTGAATCGCCGACTGAATTGTGAACTGTGAACTGCTCTCTAACTTCACGAACGTAAGAAAACAACCTATTCACTTCATTTCCGTATTCGACTTATTTCATGCAATTAACGACATTAACGTATCAGGCATGACAGGGAAGGCAAGTAGGAAGATATCATGAAGCATCATCAATTTAGTTATAGGAAATAATGGTATAAAACCACGAGTAATATATGCTTGGCCTCCCAAAGCGTGCTCGCTTGTCTTGTTGGCATCATTGAAAACTGTTGACCGCTTCTCTCTTGCAGGAAACAAGCCTATGTTTATGTATACTATGATTGTCTTTTTGAATTTGGTGCTAATACTGTTATATGGAAAATGGAATAGGTCTTTGGATTATGGACGCGGATATTCTCTAATGGACGACGGCTGGATTATGAATGACGGACTAGACGCTTGTAACCACCTCGCTGGGGGGCTAATAGTACCCCAGTCACCAGTCAGATTTTTGGACCGGATTCCGGGCCTTCGCGCACATCGCCGGAAGTGACATCATATATAGTAAAATAGATGTTTGCTGAATATTTCGATTACTTTTCAAGTCTGCATTAAAAAAAAAATAACTTTGTTGACCTAGCGTTGAAAAGAATTATCTGGAGATTATTTATCTGGAGCATATGAAAAATAGTTCGCTCATGTGCAAAACTGAAGGAGTTGTTCGGCCGGATTCAACTAAACCGTGCGTACGTGGGTTTTCCCTATACGTCATAGCAACGTAGTAAAGGTCAACTTCTGCTATTGGAGGCAGGGATGGATAATGGAGCCTGCGAAATGGAGCATGCGCTGTGGGGAGGATGCTCGCGAGGGTGAACCAGAATCTATTCAATTCCACTGGAGTCACGTGATCCGGTTGTGAATGAACTGCTTGTCAGGGCAGTTTGTCCATCTTATCGTACCAGGTCCTTTGTGTCTGTGAAAGCAGTCAAAGATTGTCGGAAGGCACTTCACATACCAGTGTTTTTGACCAGGCGCACGAACACATTGAATATCTTCTTAAAATGCAAACAAACGACCTGAATATTGGAACTTTATTCACAACCTAGCTCACATCCAAGCTCCGGTGGAGTTCACTGTGTACGATCGTACACAGTAAAGACACAACCGTAAGTTGGCATTTGCCGGAAGTGAACACTGCGGTTCGTTGTATTGAAGCGATCTGAGATTGTCATAAACTGTGATATAAACCGTATATTGATAATAAATATGGAAACTCATCTACTTTTTGCAAGCAGTATGACCCGAGGAACATTTTTTATGAGTAAACAATCATTTGCAGACCACCGGTCCGTTTGGTCCAAGTGTCGGACATTTGCATTCCTTAATCCCCTTAACTATAGGAATGTCGAATATATTCACTGCTATTTCGCACTGTTAAAAACGTTTGATTACATACTACTCCAATTCTAAA
Organism: Hanleya hanleyi; assembly: GCA_036873755.1. Taxonomy (NCBI): domain Eukaryota; kingdom Metazoa; phylum Mollusca; class Polyplacophora; order Lepidopleurida; family Hanleyidae; genus Hanleya; species Hanleya hanleyi. The sequence goes on along the minus strand of JAVTVY010030832.1, from coordinate 13,244 downwards.
GGATGTGTCTACATATCGGACACTTTGACATATGCTGACTAGTCTCTACCACGTGTCATACTTCGAAAGGATGTGCCTATAAGTACAACATTGTGATTCATGCTGACTGGTCTCGACCTACAAATTCGGAATGGTGTATCTACATGACACCTGGACTCTTGCTGACTAGCCTCGATCACCCAACTTCGGAAGTGTGTGTTTTGACGACACCTGGACCGATGTTGACGAGTCTCGACCAACATACTTCTAAAGGACCCCCTGACTCATGCTGACTCGACCACTCTACCTTGAAAGGATGTGTCTCATTCATAGTCGGGGAGGGGGAACAAACTGAACTGAACTGTGTCTGCAAGAGTGGTCAAGTTGGACGACTTGTCTTTGGTTGAGATTGCTGGACGACACAGCATTCTTCTCAGTTTCCTTCACTTTTTTTCTGTTTCTAGCATACTTCTGAAGGACCACCTGACTCATGCTGACTCGACCCCTCTACCTTGAAAGGATGTGTCTCATTCATAGTCTGGGAGGGGGAACAAACTGAACTGAACTGTGTCTACAAGAGTGGTCAAGTTGGACGACTTGTCTTTGGTTGAGATTGCTGGACGACGTAGCATTCGTCTGAGTTTCCTTCACTTTTCTTCTGTTTCTAGCTCGCATTCATAGAAGACCATTGGTGAAAACTAAAGCTGTGATTATAAACGTCCAATATGAGTAGAGACCAGTCAGCTGCCAAAATACCCCGGCTTGACATCCAGCCATCAAGTGAATGTAAGTATGGTACCGTAATACCCCGGCTTGACATCCAGCCATCAAGTGAATGTAAGTATGGTACCATAATACCCCGGCTTGACATCCAGCCATCAAGTGAATGTAAGTATGGCACCATAATACCCCGGCTTGACATCCAGCCATCAAGTGAATGTAAGTATGGCACCATAATACCCCGGCTTGACATCCAGCCATCAAGTGAATGTAAGTATGGTACCATAATACCCCGGTTTGACATCCAGCCATCAAGTGAATGTAAGTATGGTACCATAATACCCCGGCTTGACATCCAGCCATCAAGTGAATGTAAGTATGGTACCATAATACCCCGGCTTGACATCCAGCAATCAAGTGAATGTAAGTATGGTACCATAATACCCCGGCTTGACATCCAGCCATCAAGTGAATGTAAGTATGGTACCATAATACCCCGGCTTGACATCCAGCCATCAAGTGAATGTAAGTATGGTACCATTAATACTAGGGAGTTCAGCTCAAATTTTATTTTACATTATCATCCAGACAATCAAGTTTTTATCAAATTTAGTTCTGAGAGGAATATATCTCAGTTTACGAAATTGAAATCGATCAAGTATTAGCGAAGCTCGTGTCATTTGAAGATCCCTATAAAGGACATTCTTTCGGAACTCTGACCATATACTCCTACATTGGACCCATGGCACTGAAAAAGGGGACAAAATCGCAAAATAGAGACAAAAATGTAACAATATTGACCATTTTTCATATAATTTCACCAAAACGACACACTTCAAGTCAATTTTTTATGACGATTCCAAAAAATATATTTATTTTTCTCTCGGAATGAAGATAATCCGCTCATTTGCATAAATTTGCATATTACAGATATTCTGAATTCAGATCAAATGGACATTTAGGGGAATCAAAACAGCAAATGACCACCACCATATGTCTTCAGCTACCCAAATTTGAAATATTTGAGATATCTGGCAAAGTATCAGAAGAAGAAATGAAAGTTGCGATAAAAAAAACAAGATGGCTGCCACCTAGATTAAAAGCTGTATATGCCCCATGCCGGGTGGGGATGGGGGGGGGGGGGGGGGGGGGGTGTGGTAAAAAAAAAGTAATTATCTTTTCAAATACTCTAGAAAGATGAATTCAAAATGTATACAAGAACTTTCCATATTATCTAAAACCTGAACACACCTATTCCCTGTATTAAAATAGTTTTGTTAAAAAAAAAATAAAAAAATAAAAAAATAATAAGAAAAATGAAGATTTTGCATATGGAAAAAATAAGTAACTTAATTTAAATAAATAATGAAGAAATTAATTATCACAATAACTGTAAGAATATTCTGTTGAGAGAACGATATTATAATTATTTTTCAAAGATCATAACACGTATATGGTCAATACAGCTGGAAAACTGAAGACAGTAAATCTGATGCCAAAAGCTACTACTCAATTATCTCCCTTGAGTCAGCGCCTTGAGTCAGCGGGAACAGGGTTGGCAAACCACCAATGTGTTTTCATACTCCCAACGAATTCAGGAAGTGAGGTAAAGGGGAGGTGATAGGAATCGGGTTCATAGGAAAGCGTCACAAAATGGCGGCAACTTCGGAAGTGGAGGGGACTGTTTTTTCCAGAGACATTTCGTGGAATAGCTGGCTTAAATTTATCAAAATCTTCCAGTTCAAAAGGCGCAGGATACATTCAGCTTTCCGACTGTACGCGTGAGACTAGCTGCGGCCTCCATGGTCGTCCGTCGGCCGGCCACCAACGAAGAAAATTGACCTGGTAAGTCCTTCCTGTGGGAAATTTTTGAAACCACGCATATCACGACAATCTACGAGATTCTCGTTTTAAAACCATGTTCGTTTGAAAGACATTTTTCCATTGGCTCCCTGATGACGAACGTCGGAGTTTCGACTGTTTTGATAAATATGGCGACGTCCGTCTTTCGCTGGTACAGTCTCTGGCCGAATTTGGACATGAAATGTTTAACATGTACGATGAAATAGCAAAGAGAAATTAATAAAAACCACAAGGAGTTTAAAGAATATTTATTGTAGGACACTGTCTGATAAAAACAATTCATTTTACGGATGTTTAGCACGTAAATTCACGCAAAGTTGCAGGACAGTGAAATTGTGTTTTTCATTAAATTCGTACATCATTTAGCCCCTGAGCTGAACTCCCTATTAATACCCCGGCTTGACATCCAGCCATCAAGTGAATGTAAGTATGGTACCATAATACCCCGGCTTGACATCCAGCCATCAAGTGAATGTAAGTATGGTACCATAATACCCCGGCTTGACATCCAGCCATCAAGTGAATGTAAGTATGGTACCATAATACCCCGGCTTGACATCCAGCCATCAAGTGAATGTAAGTATGGCACCATAAAACCCGGCTTGACATCCAGCCATCAAGTGAATGTAAGTGTGGCACCATAATACCCCGGCTTGACATCCAGCCATCAAGTGAATGTAAGTATGGTACCATAATACCCCGGCTTGACATCCAGCCATCAAGTGAATGTAAGTATGGTACCATAATACCCCGGCTTGACATCCAGCCATCAAGTGAATGTAAGTATGGTACCATAATACCCCGGCTTGACATCCAGCCATCAAGTGAATGTAAGTATGGTACCATAATACCCCGGCTTGACATCCAGCCATCAAGTGAATGTAAGTATGGTACCATAATACCCCGGCTTGACATCCAGCCATCAAGTGAATGTAAGTATGGTACCATAATACCCCGGCTTGACATCCAGCCATCAAGTGAATGTAAGTATGGCACCATAAAACCCTGGCTTGACATCCAGCCATCAAGTGAATGTAAGTGTGGCACCATAATACCCCGGCTTGACATCCAGCCATCAAGTGAATGTAAGTATGGTACCATAATACCCCGGTTTGACATCCAGCCATCAAGTGAATGTAAGTATGGTACCATAATACCCCGGCTTGACATCCAGCCATCAAGTGAATGTAAGTATGGTACCATAATACCCCGGCTTGACATCCAGCAATCAAGTGAATGTAAGTATGGTACCATAATACCCCGGCTTGACATCCAGCCATCAAGTGAATGTAAGTATGGTACCATAATACCCCGGCTTGACATCCAGCCATCAAGTGAATGTAAGTATGGCACCATAAAACCCGGCTTGACATCCAGCCATCAAGTGAATGTAAGTGTGGCACCATAATACCCCGGCTTGACATCCAGCCATCAAGTGAATGTAAGTATGGTACCATAATACCCCGGTTTGACATCCAGCCATCAAGTGAATGTAAGTATGGTACCATAATACCCCGGCTTGACATCCAGCCATCAAGTGAATGTAAGTATGGTACCATAATACCCCGGCTTGACATCCAGCCATCAAGTGAATGTAAGTATGGTACCATAATACCCCGGCTTGACATCCAGCCATCAAGTGAATGTAAGTATGGTACCATAATACCCCGGCTTGACATCCAGCCATCAAGTGAATGTAAGTATGGTACCATAATACCCCGGCTTGACATCCAGCCATCAAGTGAATGTAAGTATGGTACCATAATACCCCGGCTTGACGTCCAGCCATCAAGTGAATGTAAGTATGGTACCATAATACCCCGGCTTGACATCCAGCCATCAAGTGAATGTAAGTATGGTACCATAATACCCCCTTGGCTTGACCGGCTTGACATCCAGCCATCAAGTGAATGTAAGTATGGTACCATAATACCCCGGCTTGACATCCAGCCATCAAGTGAATGTAAGTATGGTACCATAATACCCCGGCTTGACATCCAGCCATCAAGTGAATGTAAGTATGGTACCATAATACCCCGGCTTGACATCCAGCCATCAAGTGAATGTAAGTATGGTACCATAATACCCCGGCTTGACATCCAGCCATCAAGTGAATGTAAGTATGGTACCATAATACCCCGGCTTGACATCCAGCCATCAAGTGAATGTAAGTATGGCACCATAATACCCCGGCTTGACATCCAGCCATCAAGTGAATGTAAGTATGGCACCATAATACCCCGGCTTGACATCCAGCCATCAAGTGAATGTAAGTATGGTACCATAATACCCCGGCTTGACATCCAGCCATCAAGTGAATGTAAGTATGGTACCATAATACCCCGGCTTGACATCCAGCCATCAGGTGAATGTAAGTATGGTACCATAATACCCCGGCTTGACATCCAGCCATCAAGTGAATGTAAGTATGGTACCATAATACCCCGGCTTGACATCCAGCAATCAGGTGAACGTAAGTATGGTACCATAATACCCCGGCTTGACGTCCAGCAATCAAGTGAATGTAAGTATGGTACCATAATACCCTGGCTTGACATCCAGCCATCAAGTGAATGTAAGTATGGCACCATAATACCCCGGCTTGACATCCAGCCATCAAGTGAATGTAAGTATGGTACCATAATACCCCGGCTTGACATCCATCAATCAAGTGAATGTAAGTATGGTACCGGTACCGAGTTTGGCATTATGTTATATATGGGTAAATGTGTTACGTCTTTTAAATGTGATAGTATGTTTGTTTGGGTGTATAAAAACCACGAAAAACCATTCGTATATAAACAGGAATTGAATGTCTTTCAATTTTCGATTTTGACTTTCCAAACCGCGAAAATGCAACACCAGTAGGAATGAATTACACGATGTACGTCAATGTGAAAGAATCATCCATGGTCATTGTTCGTCAGACAATGTCGTAGCACGGAGTATTTAGACAGGCATATATGGATGACGTGTGCAAAACAGTACAGTCTTAACGTTAAATTTGATAGCTCTGCGAAAACTTTATCCCGTGACTGCAAAACAAGTAAGTTTAATTATCTTCGTACAATGTAGATAAGAATTCACATTTTGATCCTCTATCTTGTGTCTAGCACAATAAATCTAAGCGCTTGACATATACGTGTTCTCACATCAAATGGAAAAATTCGGGTCTTCTTGGCTGCTCATAGCAATATTATTGTCAGCTTGTTTTTGTTTTTTTTTCCGCGGAAATTTTTATTATTCTTATTCAAGAAAACTCTGAAGTAAGTGAAATGTGAGTAGTAGTCGGGCGGGCATGGGACTAACCAGTCAGGATAAATGATGCCAGGAGGTCAAGGTCAAAGGTCAAATTGACAAGTCGAAACTGAAAAGGTTGGCGTTCAAAGTGAAGAATCACGTACAGGTAGGTCAAAACTTTGGCCTCACCAGGTGAGACTTCATGATTGAAATAAAGCGACGTGTGTCAAAATTGGGGTTCTCATACCTGGGCCCACCTGGTCATGGGCTTACAACAACAATCCTTTGTTAAGTATGTTTACCTTCAACGAAATCGCGAATCATAGGTATGTTTATTTAGCATTTTTCTGAAACATTTAGTTTTTCCCCTGGAATCCCTATCAGGTACTCGATTTGTTTTGAACCGCGTCTAGTGAGACTGTAGTGTTCAAATTGGGTTGGCGTTGCAAAGGTGGGTGGAACTTTATACAACTCCACTGCCGTTGAAGTAAAGAATATGAAAATTGACCAATAAAAACGGTATGTTGATAGATCCCGCATGTGCAATGTACAGTGGTGGAATTGTATATGAGGGGGAGTTGCCGAAGCGTATCATACTCTCGCTACATTCTCAGGTTTACCTTCAGTCATCATCATGTTTCATTTGGGGTACAACGTATTCCCTAATGAGGGGAACTGTAACGGCACGCCCACGTGGATATTACCGAGAGTATAAGGTGTGGCCGACTCCGATCATTTGCTCAGAATTCAGATTGAACGTTTAACGCAGGAGGGATGGATAGTAGTAGCGTCTACGGATTTGGAGGGCTATTTCACCCGGATGTAGTGACGTCATGAGGAGGATTGAGGAGGAACTAGTGGCGCCATCTGTACACTCTGGACGCAAGGGAGACAACTCGATCTGCCAAGTGAGTTTGGCCGCCATCTTGAATTTTTGAGGCGGTGTGGGCGGCCATCTTGAATTGTGTTGAAAAGGGGATGTATTCCTCCGCGGTGATGCGGTCCTGGCGGTGATGCGGTCTGCTTCCGCGGAGAAAAAGTAGTCCCTAGACTGGAAATACGCTGCATGGTCCGATGGGGTCGAGTGAGGTATGAAAGTGAAGCTTATCGGTTGGTGTGAATGAGGCGTGACCTTTGGACATGTATAGACTTGTTTGTCTGGGGTTTTTCCCCATGCCGTCATTGACTCCCAAACTGGTGGGTTCCAATGGCGGCATCGAGTGAGAGATCAAGGCATGTCCTGACTTGTTCTGCGTTGTACAGTTCTGCTATGCGGAGGATGGGTACTAGGATTTCGCTGACGTCCTAGTAATAAACATAATCTATAGGTGTTGTACCATGTTAATAGGATCAGTCTAGCATCTGTACCACCCTAGGGTCGAGCGTTTATTGTCCCGTGTATCTCCGCAAGAAATCAACAAACAAAATGGCGGCTCCAGGATGGTGTGGGGACGCCCTTTCCATATCACGGCGTCGATCCTAACCATAGCGCCATCTGCACACACTGACGCAAGGGAGACAACTCGTGTGGACCAAGGGTATGGAAATAGACGTTTTGGGATCTAGGGGATCCACTATTGGTCCAGTGGGGTCATATGAGGTATCAATGTGAAGCATTCGTGAAGGGGAATCTGATGGGGTGGGTGTGGGGTTGAAATATCGCCATTCTGCGCATGCGTGGTGGCCAAAGGGTATGAAAATAGACGTTTTGGAGCTAGCGAAGCCAATAATGGTCCGATGGGGTCGAGTGAGGTATCAAAGTGAAGCTTATGTGGAGGGGCATCTGACTGGACTAGTGGGTTGAAATAGCGTCATTCTGCGCATGCGCGGTGGCCCAAGTGTATGAACATAGACGTTTTGAGAGCTAGGGGAGCCCCTAATGGTCCAATGGGGTCATATGAGGTATCAATGTGAAGCATTCGTAAAGGGGCATCTCACTGGACTAGTGGGTTGACATAGCGTCCTTCTGCGCATGCGCGGTGGCCAAAGGGTATGGAAATAGACGTTTCGGGATCTAGGGGAGCCACTATTGGTCCAGTTGGGTCATATGAGGTATCAATGTGAAGCATTCGTGAAGGGGCATCTCACTCGACTAGTGGGTTGATATAGCGTCATTCTGCGCATGCGCGGTGGCCAAAGGGTATGAAAAAAAAGTTTTGAGAGCTAGGGGAGTCCCTAATGGGCCGATGGAGTTGACTGAGGTATCAAAGTGAAGCATTCGTGAAGGGGCATCTGATGGGTTGGGTGTGCGGTAGGAATATCATTCTGCGCATGCGCAGACGCAATGCGGAGCTCTCGTCCATATTTCAAATCCGTCACAGAGCGCTCGTCCAATCAGAAGCGAGTATTTTGACCCGGTGCATTATGGGACATATCCAAGATGGCGGCACGTATGTTCAAGATGGCGGCACATCCGGTGTCGAATGCGCAGGTCACGTGGGGGTTGTGACGTCACTTCCGATTTTTTTCAGAATGCTCAAACACACGACCTCCAACTTTCCCGGTCCTGCCCCGGCCCCCCAGCGTGCGCGCGCGCGCGGGTTCTCCGTCCGCAGCGCGCGCGCGTCATCACCGGCAGTGCGCGCGCGGGTCAAAAGGTCACATCCAGGTCAAAAGGTCTCCCTTTCGGCAAGGTTCGGAGAATACATAGAACTTATAGTCATAAACTTAATCTATACGTGTTGGACGAGTCTCTTCACTCACCGTGTACACGCACCTCAATGAAATGGCCGCTCCAAACCTTGACCAAAACACGTACTTGGTCTGTGGGCTGATTTCATTGGCTCTCTATTTTACTATAGTGCTCTTGCATTCTAACTTTGATGGGTTACATTTTGGCCCCATCCTACACCACTGATTTCAGTTTGAATGAATCTCCACATTGGGCATTGATGCATTATGAATAAAACACACAAGACAGGGGTTTTTTTTTGGTGAGATCTCTTTTTTTTTATTCAGTGAACAACAACAACGTGAGAACAACCACGTGAAAACTGAAGCCCAGAACAAGGGGCTTGCACATTGAAAGAACTGAAGCCCAGAACAAGGGGCTTGTAAACTGAAGCCCAGAACAGGGGCTTGTACATTGAAGCCCAGAACAAGGGGCTTGTACATTAACTTAAGCCCAGAACGGGGCTTGTACATTGAAATGATGGGCGGCCCAGTCATATACGAGTACATCGCGGTCCTCGGCCTTGGGGTACTCGTCAAACATCTGTACGATGGTAGATAAGGGTCTTCCCCGGCATCGATGGTACAGGTAAAACAAGCAATATTGTCCGCACACGCCACTGGTCAGGCTTTGCAACGTTTGACTGCTCCAACACCACGTCTCTGCCTTGATCCATAAAGTCTGTTAAATCGGGATGGAGGGGTGGCAGGCCGTACGGGTCAAAGTATTCGGCCTGCTGTTCTGTCAAGTACACGGCCACCCAGTGTTCACCGGGCCGATCCATCGGGTCCGTGTTGAGAACGTAAGCAGCAGGATACATACGGTCTAATGGAAACACATCTCGGGCGAACACCCCTTGAAAGACCATACGTGTCTCTGGGTCATTCTCCAGCACGGTGGTTATCTGGTCTGTATCCATGTTAGGTGGAGAAGTCACACAGGACGTTGCGCGCCTTGTCCACTTGAATGATGTTGTCAAATTCGGCGTAGCAGATCACATTGGCGGTGGTCGCCAGGGCTCGTGCAAAGTGGATTTCCAAACGTAAGTTGCCTTGCTTGGCCAGGGCCAGCTGATGGTCGTTCTCTAAGGTGGGGGTTAGATCGAAACAGAACAACGTGTATCCGTTCGCGTAGTGCTCCCGACTGATGAAATTCCCTTCGTCCTGGTTGATTTGACCGGTGGCTGTAAACAGGCTCTGATAGGCTCGAATGAAATTCCTGCGCCCAAAGTTCGGTGTTAAGGCCGTGGCTGGCACCTGTTGTCCATCCACATGCAGGGCCACAAAATTGATGCCGAAATGTTGAAAGTCAAACGGATTCTCTGGGTAGGCTCCGCTGAAACTGGTATTTTCCACACAGGCCAGGATCAATCGCTTGGGTAGTTCCCCCAGGAACAGGTTTTCTTTGTTGGCGCCCATATTTCCAGCAGGCACAGAGAACACTTTGGTTTGTACACGTCGGATAGGGTACTGGGCTGGTTTTGTTTCCAAGGCTTTCATGTGTCCCAATTGAACGGCTGGATTCGGTTTCACTTTTCGGACATACAGGACTGCGTCTTGGATGACAATCTTATAGTCCGCTGCATGCCCCTCTACGTTAGTGGCCATCAAGGCGAAGGTCGGAGGCGCCCGTATCAGTCCGATTTTGATGGGGATCTTGTTCAAGAACATGAACATGTCTGCGTGCAGTCGACCCATCATATCCATCGAGGCACTGTTCGCAGTGAAAGCCTTCCGTTTGTTATATCCCCCATTGTCCACCGTGTCCATGTGCTCGGGCGTGACCTGGTAGAATAAAGCGGTTGCCAGCTGAGATTTTTTAGCCTCTCGGCCATACGACAACAGTGTCTCGATGTAGGCTCGATAGGGGTACGTGTTGGTGGAGTCACTGATGAGTTTGTCGCTGAGAAATATATCCACCTGTTGAAACATCGAGTGCAGCCAGAGATTCGTCGGGTCCACCGTTGCAGCTTGGACGATTCTGGTGCCATCCCCACTGACCACCTTGGCTTTCACATACAAGTATGTATGGGCTAAATCCACATAGGCCGTATCCGCATTACTGATGGTGAACTCGATGGGCCCGGTTTCGTTGATGCTGGAGAGCGGGAGATGCTCCACCCATAATCCTTGTTCGACACTGGTCTGTGTGGGCGGCATGGTCCACAAATCAAATTCACTGTTGGTGGAGGGGCAGGACTCGGCGTGGATCAAGGACATGTTTTAAGAAAAGATATCCTTTGTCTTCTTCGATGTGCGTCGTCGCTGGGTCGGTCGTCGACTGGTGCGTGGTCTCGGTGGGGCAGCTCTTTTATTCCCTACGGTGCGTTGTGCTTTGGCCACCAAGACGCCTCCCGCTTCTTTGGCCCGCCGTTTCAAGGATTCTTTGGGTGCCGTACCCCCAAGACATCACCGGCCACTTGCAGTCCACTGCGTACCGCTTGTTTGCCGATTGCTTTCACCCCACGCGTCACCAAGGGCAGGAACGTTTTGACGATGCTGCCGAGTATGTTCCCCAGTCCATGTCCTCGTTGCATGCGTGCACCGCTACAGACCAGAAAGCCACTCCCGGCCTGTTGGGCACAATAGTCCATATAGCTGCGTGCATCGCACTCGTAAGGTACTTTCATTATGCAAAGTGGGGAGCACGTGCTTGTCGAAAATGAAGTGTCAGCACCACTTTTCCTCGTTCGAATGCCACCGGTCGTCACGTGTCATCTCTTATATCCACTGTGATCGTGTTGATGTCAGTTTGTCGTACGGGCAAGTAGAGCATGTGGGTGAAACTGTGGGTGACTTGACCTCCATACGTCTTTTTAATGGGGACCACCCGTAACAGAGGTGTGTTGATATCGCCCACGATGTGGTTGTCCACCACGTCCGAGTAGACGTAGAGTCCGTACATACCCGACTTCATATCCATCGGCATCTCGCCATGGTGTTCGGTGGGACCAGCGAACGTCTTTAGATCGAAACCCAGCATTTGCTGTAGGATAGGACTCAGTACGACACTCGCCTTGCCGGAGACGATAAGCTCTGCCTTGTCGTTGTGTGCGTTGTAATCGAAGTCCACGTGATTCTTGAAGGGATAGGCTTTGATGGGTTTTGAACTATTCGTGACCTCCCGTAGAGCCTTATAATGCAACAGTCTTGACAGCCCACCCATGAACTCCTTGGGGGTATCGTATTGGCCTTCGGGCAGGGTGAGTCGGGTGTTTTTGCCTTCGTAGGTCACCTCGTACCACACTTCATTGGCTCGCACGTTGTACCAAGAGTAAGGGTATTGGATATCCACGAGGCCACATTCCCATCGTCCAGGTAAATCCAACGGTTGCGGTAACTGGGTGACGTACTTGGACACGGTGTTGTCAGGAAACACATCCAGCGAACTGTTACTGGGTAGGGTGAGGTAAAACATGGCGACTGAGCTGTCCTGCTGCTGCTGTTGGTTTTAATAGGTGTTCCAGGCCTTGGGCGGTTGTGTCCGGCGTCGTGTTCGTCGCGTTGACTTGCTACGTGTCACGGTTCTGGAGATGTGGGGTGTCCTGATCGAGTCTGAAAAGAAGGTGCCCGTTGTGGTGGTGGAGTTTTGGGGGGTGACTCCGGTTCCCAGTCGGATTCCCAAGGTTGTGGTGAGAGTCGTGGTGCACGAGTCGGTGAGTCACGCTGCATAAAGGCCCAGCGGTGGGGTTCCCCACCAATTCCTGTGGTACATGCATGTCTTTCAAGCCTTGAGCGAAGACCTCCCATCCTCGAGGATCCGTGTGCGACCTGCGTTGACGCATCAGATCATTCACTAAATCCGTCATGTGGGTCCCGGGGACCACCTGATTCTGTACCAGGAGTTCGCCTTTATCATTCCAAGTCCTGTTAGGATTCTGTTTCATCCGTTGTAATACCAGGCCAGCTTGTTTCTTGAACGATGCAGGTACACTCTTCAGCACTTCGTCTTCCACCCACTGTGGGGCTGTGGGGGCTACCCCTGGTAATGGCGGCTGTTGGAACGGTGCTGAGGTCGGCGGTCTGTCATGTGGTGGTGGTGGTGGTGGTGCTGTTGCTGGGGTAGAGCGAATTTTGTATTGGTCCATGAACGTCATGTACCGTTGAAGCGTCTCGTTGTACCGTTGTACTTTCTCACTGTTGCATCTGTTGCATCTCTCCATCGAGGGTGTTTATGGTCTTCACCGTAGGTGGGACAGGGTAGGGCGATTGGAGGTTTTGAAGGAACCATGGTTCGACGAGGACCACTTTTTTCGTGTGGTTCATTGTCGGCCGAAGAGTCCACCCAATACTGGACCCAATACAGAAGCGGCCAACGGTGCTAAGATGGCCCCGAGAAAGCCGCCTTTCTGTAACACCAAAGTTCGGTGTTAAGGCCGTGGCTGGCACCTGTTGTCCATCCACATGCAGGGCCACAAAATTGATGCCGAAATGTTGAAAGTCAAACGGATTCTCTGGGTAGGCTCCGCTGAAACTGGTATTTTCCACACAGGCCAGGATCAATCGCTTGGGTAGTTCCCCCAGGAACAGGTTTTCTTGTTGGCGCCCATATTTCCAGCAGGCACAGAGAACACTTTGGTTTGTACACGTCGGATAGGGTACTGGGCTGGTTTTGTTTCCAAGGCTTTCATGTGTCCCAATTGAACGGCTGGATTCGGTTTCACTTTCGGACATACAGCACTGCCTCTTGGATGACAATCTTATAGTCCGCTGCATGCCCGTCTACGTTAGTGGCCATCAAGGCGAAGGTCGGAGGCGCCCGTATCAGTCGG